>OX463236.1:54098324-54100824 GCA_949820135.1 Sylvilagus floridanus
CTAGGGTTTAGGATTAGGGCTAGGGCTAGGGTTAGGGTTAGGGTTGGGGTTAGTGTTAGGGCTAGGGCTAGGACTAGCGCTAGGATTACGGTTAGGGTTAGGGCTAGGGTTAGGATTAGGGTTAGGTTTAGGGCTAGGGCTAGGGCTAGGGCTAGGGTTATGGTTAGGGTTAGCGCCAGGGCTAGGGCTAGAGTTAGGTTTAGCGTTAGGGTTCGGGCTAGGGCTAGGGTTAGGTTTAGGACTAGGGTTAGGGTTAGGGTTACAGTTAGGGCTAGGGCTTGGGTAGGGTTAGGGTTAGGGTAGTGTTAGGGCTAGGGCTAGGGCTAGAGCTAGGGTTAGGGTTAGGGTAAGGACTAGGGCTAGGGCTAGGGTTAGGGCTAGGTATAGGGTTAGGTTAGTGCTAGGGCTAGGGCTAGGGCTAGGGCTAGGGTTAGGATTAGGATTAGGGTTGGGTTTAGGGCTAGGGCTAGGACTATGGTTAGGGATAGGGCTAGGGCTAGGGCTATGGCTAGGGCTAGGGTTAGGGTTAGGGTTAGGGTTAGGGCTAGGGCCAGGGCTAGGGCTAGGGTTAGGGTTAGGGTTAGTGTTAGGGTTAAGGTTAGGTCTAGGGCTACGGTTAGGTTTAGGGCTAGGGTTAGGGTTAGGGTTAGGGCTAGGGCTAGGGCTAGGACTAGGGCTAGGCTTAGGGTTAGGGCTAGGGTTAGGGTTAGGGCTAGGGCTAGGGCTCGGGCTAGGGCTAGGGTTAGGGTTAGGGTTAGGGCTAGGGCTAGGGCTAGTGCTAGGGCTAGGGCTAGGGTTAGGGTTAGGGTTAGGGTAGGGCTAGGGTTACGGTTAGGGTTAGTGCTAGGGCTATAGTTGGGGTTAGGTTTACGGTTAATGCTAGGGCTAGGGAGATTCTAGGGTTAGGGCTAGGGTTAGGATTAGGGTTAGGGCTAGGGCTAGGGCTAGAGCTAGGGTTAGGGTTAGGGTTAGGGTTTGTGCTAGATGTAGGGCAAGTCTAGGGCTAGGGTTAGGGTTAGGGTTAGGGTTAGGGTTAGGGCTAGGGTTAGGGCAAGGGCTAGGGCTAGGGCTAGGGTTAGGGATAGGGATAGGGTTAGGGTTAGGGTAGGGCTAGGGCTAGGGCTAGGGCTAGGGCTAGGGTTAGGCCTAGGGTTAGGGTTAGGGTTAGGGCTAGGGCTAGGGCTAGGTCTAGGGTTAGGGCTAGGGCTAGGGCTAGGGTTAGGGCTAGGGCTAGGGCTAGGGCTAGTGTAATGGTAAGGGTTAGGTTTAGGGCTAGGGCTAGGGCTAGTGTTAGGGCTAGGGCTAGGGCTAGGGCTAGGACTAGCGCTAGGATTACAGTTAGGGTTAGGGCTAGGGCTAGGATTAGGGTTAGGTTTAGGGCTAGGGCTAGGGTTAGGTTTAGGGCTAGGGTTAGGGTTAGGGTTAGGGTTAGGCTAGGGCTAGGGCTAGGGCTAGGGCTAGTGTTAGGGTTAGGGTTAGGTCTAGGGTGATGGTTAGAGTTAGGGCTAGGTTAGGGCTAGGGCTAGGAGTAGGGCTAGGGTTAAGGATAGGGTTAGGGCTAGGGCTAGGGTTAAGGTTAGGGTTAGTGCTAGGGCTATAGTTGGGGTTAGGGTTAGGGTTAATGCTAGGGCTAGGGCTAGGGCTTGGGCTATGGTTAGGGTTAGGGTTAGGGCTAGGGGTAGGGCTCGGGCTAGGGCTAGTGCTAGGGCTAGGGCTAGGGTTAGGGTTAGGGTTAGGGCTAGGGTTAGGGCTAGGGCTACGGTTAGGGCTAGGGTTAGGATTAGGGCTATGGCTAGGGCTAGGGTTAGGGCTAGGTATAGGGTTAGGTTAGGGCTAGGACTAGGGCTAGGGCTAGGGCTAGGTTTAGGGCAAGGGCTAGGGTTAGGTTTAGGGTTAGGATTAGGGTTGGGTTTAGGGCTAGGGCTAGGACAAGGGTTAGGGATAGAGCTAGGGCTAGGGCTATGGCTAGGGCTAGGGTTAGGGTTAGGGTTAGGGTTAGGGTTAGGGCTAGGGCCAGGGCTAGGGCTAGGGTTAGGGTTAGGGTTAGTGTTAGGATTAAGGTTAGGTCTAGGGCTACGGTTAGGGTTTGGGCTAGGGTTAGGGTTAGGGTTAGATCTAGGGCTAGGGCTAGGGCTAGGGCTAGGCTTAGGGCTAGGGCTAGGGCTAGGGCTAGCGTTATGGTTAGGATTAGGTTTAGCGCTATGGCTAGGGCTATTGCTAGGGCTAGGGTTAGGCCTAGGGTTAGGGTTAGGGTTAGGGCTAGGGCTCGGGATAGGGCTAGGGTTAGGGTTAGGGTTATGGCTAGGGCTAGTGCTAGGAATAGGGCTAGGGTAGGGTTAGGGTTAGGGCTAGGGCTAGGGCTAGGGCTAGTTTTAGGGTTAGGGTAGGGTTACGGCTAGGGCTAGGGTTAGGTTTAGGGCTAGGGTTAGGGTTAGGGCTAGGGCTAGTTCTAGGGCTATGGCTTGGCTAGGGTTAGGGTTAGGGTAGGGTTAGGGCTAGG
>OX463236.1:54103324-54105824 GCA_949820135.1 Sylvilagus floridanus
TAGGGTTAGGGCTAGGTGTAGGGCTGCTAGGGCAAGGGCTAGGGTTAGGTATAGGGTTAGGGTTATGGTAGGGTTAGGGCTAGGGCTAGGGCTAGGGCTAGGGCTAGGGTTAGGGTTAATGCTAGGGCTAGGGCTAGGGCTTGGGCTATGGTTAGGGTTAGGGCTAGGACTAGGGCTAGGGATAGGGCTAGGGATAGGGCTAGGGTTAGGGTTTGGGTTAGGGTTAGGGCTAGGGCTAGGGCTAAGGCTAGGGCTAGGGCTAGTGCTAGGTCTAGGGCTAGGGCTAGGGTTATGGTTAGGGTTAGGGCTAGGGTTAGGGTTAGGGTTAGGGATAGGGCTAGGTTTAGGGTTAGGGTTAGGGTTAGGGTTAGCGTTAGGGCTAGGGCTAGGGTTAGGATTAGGGCTAGGATTAGGGTTAGGGTGAGGGTTAGGTTTAGGGCTAGGGCTAGGGGTAGGGTTAGGGTTAGGGCTAGGGTTAGGGTTAGGGTTAGGGTTAGGGCTAGGGCTAGGTTTAGGGTTAGGGCTAGGGTTAGGGTTAGGGTTAGGGCTAGGGTTAGGGTTAGGGTTAGGGATAGGGCTAGGTTTAGGGTTAGGGTTCGGGTTAGGGTTAGGGTTAGGGTTAGGGCTAGGGCTATGGTTAGGGCTAGGGTTAGGGCTAGGGTTAGGGTTGGGGCTATGGCTAGGGCTAGGGATAGCGCTAGGGTTAGGGTTAGGTTAGGGCTAGGGCTAGGGCTAGGGCTTGGGCTATGGTTAGGCTTAGGTTTAGGGCTGGGGTTAGGTTTAGGGCTATGGCTAGGGCTAGGGATAGGGCTATGGTTTGGGTTAGGTTAGGGCTAGGGCTAGGGCTAGGGCTAGCGTTAGGGCTAGGGCTAGGGTTAGGGTTAGGGTTACGGTTAGGGTTGAGTTAGGGTTAGGGTTAGGGTAAGGGTTTGGTTTAGGGTTATGGCTAGGGCTAGGGCTATGGCTAGGGTTAGGGTTAGGGTTAGGGTTAGGGCTATGGCTAGGGCTAGGGTTAGGGTTAGGGTTAGGGCTAGGGCTAGGTATCGGGTTAGGGTTACAGCTAGGGCTAGGCCTAGGGTTAGAGTTAGGGTTAGGGCTAGGGCTAGGACAAGGGCTAGGGCTAGGGTTAGGGTTAGGGTTTTGGTTAGGGCTAGGGCTAGGGCTAGGGTTAGGGTTAGGGCTAGTGTTACGGGTAGGGTTAGGGTTAGGGTTAGGGCTAGGGCTAGGGCTAGGGCTAGGGCTAGGGTTAGGGTTAGGGTTAGGGCTAGGGCTAGGGCTAGGGTTAGGGATAGGGATAGGGTTAGGGTTAGGGTAGGGCTAGGGCTAGGGCTAGGGCTAGGGCTAGGGTTAGGCCTAGGGTTAGGGTTAGGGTTAGGGCTAGGGCTAGGGCTAGGTCTAGGGTTAGGGCTAGGGCTAGGGCTAGGGTTAGGGCTAGGGCTAGGGCTAGGGCTAGTGTAATGGTAAGGGTTAGGTTTAGGGCTAGGGCTAGGGCTAGTGTTAGGGCTAGGGCTAGGGCTAGGGCTAGGACTAGCGCTAGGATTACAGTTAGGGTTAGGGCTAGGGCTAGGATTAGGGTTAGGTTTAGGGCTAGGGCTAGGGTTAGGTTTAGGGCTAGGGTTAGGGTTAGGGTTAGGGTTAGGCTAGGGCTAGGGCTAGGGCTAGGGCTAGTGTTAGGGTTAGGGTTAGGTCTAGGGTGATGGTTAGAGTTAGGGCTAGGTTAGGGCTAGGGCTACGAGTAGGGCTAGGGTTAAGGATAGGGTTAGGGCTAGGGCTAGGGTTAAGGTTAGGGTTAGTGCTAGGGCTTTAGTTGGGGTTAGGGTTAGGGTTAATGCTAGGGCTAGGGCTAGGGCTTGGGCTATGGTTAGGGTTAGGGTTAGGGCTAGGGGTAGGGCTCGGGCTAGGGCTAGTGCTAGGGCTAGGGCTAGGGTTAGGGTTAGGGTTAGGGCTAGGGTTAGGGCTAGGGCTACGGTTAGGGCTAGGGTTAGGATTAGGGCTATGGCTAGGGCTAGGGTTAGGGCTAGGTATAGGGTTAGGTTAGGGCTAGGACTAGGGCTAGGGCTAGGGCTAGGGTTAGGGCAAGGGCTAGGGTTAGGTTTAGGGTTAGGATTAGGGTTGGGTTTAGGGCTAGGGCTAGGACAAGGGTTAGGGATAGAGCTAGGGCTAGGGCTATGGCTAGGGCTAGGGTTAGGGTTAGGGTTAGGGTTAGGGTTAGGGTTAGGGCTAGGGCCAGGGCTAGGGCTAGGGTTAGGGTTAGGGTTAGTGTTAGGATTAAGGTTAGGTCTAGGGCTACGGTTAGGGTTTGGGCTAGGGTTAGGGTTAGGGTTAGATCTAGGGCTAGGGCTAGGGCTAGGGCTAGGCTTAGGGCTAGGGCTAGGGCTAGGGCTAGCGTTATGGTTAGGATTAGGTTTAGCGCTATGGCTAGGGCTATTGCTAGGGCTAGGGTTAGGCCTAGGGTTAGGGTTAGGGTTAGGGCTAGGGCTCGGGATAGGGCTAGGGTTAG
>OX463236.1:54115824-54118324 GCA_949820135.1 Sylvilagus floridanus
GGCTTAGGGCTAGGGCTAGGCTTAGGGCTAGGGCTAGGGCTAGGGTTAAGCTTAGGGTTAGTGCTAGGGCTATAGTTGGGGTTAGGGTTAGGGTTAATGCTAGGGCTAGGGCTAGGGCTTGGGCTATGGT
Organism: Sylvilagus floridanus; assembly: GCA_949820135.1. NCBI lineage: Eukaryota > Metazoa > Chordata > Mammalia > Lagomorpha > Leporidae > Sylvilagus > Sylvilagus floridanus. The sequence goes on from OX463236.1 coordinate 54,115,955, forward strand.
TAGGGTTAGGGTTAGGGCTAGGGCTATGGCTAGGGCTAGTGCTAGGGCTAGGGCTAGGGTTAGGGTTAGGGTTAGAGTTAGGGCTAGTGTTAGGGCTAGGGCTAGGGTTAGGGCTAGGGTTAGGTTTAGGGCTATGGCTAGGACTAGGGTTAGGGCTAGGCTAGGGCTAGGGCTAGGGCTAGGGCTAGGGCTAGGGTTAGGGCTAGGGCTAGGGTTAGGTTTAGGGTTAGGATTAGGATTGGGTTTAGGGCTAGGGCTAGGAATAGGGTTAGGGCTAGGGCTAGGGCTAGGACTATGGCTAGGGCTAGGGTTAGGGTTAGGGTTAGGGTTAGGGCTAGGGCTAGGCCTAGGGCTATGGCTAGGCTTAGGGTTATGGCTAGGGATAGGGTTAGGGCTAGGGCAAGGGCTCTGGCTAGGGCTAGGGTTAGGGTTAGGGTTAGGGCTATTGCTAGGGCTAGTGCTAGGGCTACGGTTAGCGTTAGGGTTAGGGCTAGGGCTAGTGTTACGGTTAGGGTTAGTGCTAGGGCTATAGTTGGGATTAGGTTTAGGGTTAACGCTAGGGCTAGGGTTAGGGCTAGGGTTAGGGTTAGGTTTAGGGCTAGGGCTAGGGCTAGGGCTAGGGTTAGGGTTAGGGTTAGGGTTTGTGCTAGATGTAGGGCTAGGGCTAGGGCTAGGGTTAGGGTTAGGGTTAGGCTTAGGGTTAGGGCTTGGGTTAGGGCAAGGGCTAGGGCTAGGGCTAGGGTTAGGGCTAGGGCTAGGGCTAGGGCTAGTGTTATGGTTAGGATTAGGTTTAGGGCTACGGCTAGGGCTAGTGTTAGGGCTAGGGCTAGGGCTAGGGCAAGGACTAGCGCTAGGATTATGGTTAGGGTTAGGGCTAGGGTTAGGATTAGGGTTAGGTTTAGGGCTAGAGCTCGGGATAGGGCTAGGGTTAGGGTTAGGGCTAGGGCTTGGGCTAGGGCTAGGGCTAGGGTAGGGTTAGGGTTAGGGCTAGGGCTAGGGCTAGGGCTAGGGCTAGTTTTAGGTTTAGGGTTAGGGTTAGGGCGAGGGCTATGTTTAGTTTTAGGGCTAGTGTTAGGGTTAGGGTTAGTGTTAGGTTTAGGGCTAGGGCTAGGGCTAGGGCTAGGGCTTGGATAGGGTTAGGGTTAGGGTAGGGTTAGGGCTAGGGCTAGGGCTAGTGCTAGTGCTAGGGCTAGGGTTAGGGTTAGGGTTAGGGCTACGGCTAGGGTTACGGTTAGGGTTAGTGCTAGGGCTATAGTTGGGGTTAGGGTTATGGTTAATGCTAGGGCTAGGGCTAGGGCTTGGGCTATGGTTAGGGTGAGGGTTAGGGCTAGGTCTAGGGCTATTGTTAAGGTTAGGTTTAGGGCTAAGGCTAGGGTTAGGTTTAGGGCAAGGGTTAGGGTTAGGGTTAGGTTTAGGGCTAGGGTTAGGGTTAGGGTTAGGGTTAGGGTTAGGGCTAGGGCTAGGGCTAGGGTTAGGGTTTGGGTTAGGGCTAGGGCTAGGGTTAGGTTTAGGGCTAGGGCTAGGGTTAGGGTTAGGGCTAGGGCTAGGGTTAGGGCTAGGGCTAGGGCTAGGGCTAGGGTTAGGGATAGGGTTAGGGTTAGGGTAGGGCTAGGGCTAGGGCTAGGGCTACGGCTAGGGCTAGGGCTAGTGTAATGGTAAGGGTTTGGTTTAGGGCTAGGGCTAGGGCTAGTGTTAGGGCTAGGGTTAGGGCTAGGGCTAGGGCTAGGACTAGCGCTAGGATTACAGTTAGGGTTAGGGCTAGGGCTAGGATTAGGGTTAGGTTTAGGACTAGGGCTAGGGTTAGGTTTAGGGCTAGGGTTAGGGCTAGGGCTAGTGTTAGGGTTAGGGTTAGGTCTAGGGTGATGGTTAGAGTTAGGGCTAGGTTAGGGCTAGGGCTAGGGGTAGGGCTAGGGTTAAGGATAGGGTTAGGGCTAGGGCTAGGGTTAAGGTTAGGGTTAGTGCTAGGGCTATAGTTGGGGTTAGGGTTAGGGTTAATGCTAGGGCTAGGGCTAGGGCTTGGGCTATGGTTAGGGTTAGGTTTAGGGCTAGGGGTAGGGCTCAGGCTAGGGCTAGTGCTAGGGCTAGGGCTAGGGTTAGGGTTAGGGTTAGGGTTAGGGCTAGGGTTAGGGCTAGGGCTACGGTTAGGGCTAGGGTTAGAATTAGGGCTATGGCTAGGGCTAAGGTTAGGGCTAGGTATAGGGTTAGGTTAGGGCTAGAGCTAGGGCTAGGGCTAGGGTTAGGGATAGGGTTAGTGCTAGGGCTAGGGTTAGGGTTAGGGTTAGTGCTAGGGCTATAGTTAGGGTTAGGGTTAGGGTTAATGCTAGGGCTAGGGCTAGGGCTTGGTAAATGGTTAGGGTTAGGGTTAGGGCT
>OX463236.1:54123324-54130824 GCA_949820135.1 Sylvilagus floridanus
AGGGTTAGGGTTAGGGCTAGGGCTAGGGCTAGGGTTATGTTTACGGTTAGGGTTAGAGCTAGGGCTAGGGCTTCGGTTAGGGTTAGGGCTAGGGGTAGGGTTAGGGTTAGGGTTAGGGTTAGGGCTAGGGTTAGGGTTAGGGTTAGGGTTAGGGCTAGGGTTACGGTTAGGGTTAGGGCTAGCGCTAGGGTTAGGGTTAGGGCTAGGGTTATTGTTAGGGTTAGGGCTAGGGTTAGGGTTAGGATTAGGGTTAGGGCTAGGGCTAGGGTTAGGGTTAGTGCTAGGGTTAGGGTTAGGGTTAGGGTTAGGGTTAGGGCTAGGGTTAGGGTTAGGGTAAGGGCTAGGTTTAGGGTTAGGGTTAGTGTCAGTGCTAGGGTTAGGGTTAGGGTTAGGGCTAGGGCTAGGGCTAGGTCTATGTTTAGGGTTAGGGCTAGGGCTAGGGCTAGGGTTAGGGCTAGGTTTAGGGTTAGGGTTAGGGCTAGGGTTAGGTTTAGTGTTAGGGCTAGGGCTAGGATTAGGGTTAGGGTTAGGGTTAGGATTAGGGGTTAGGACTAGCGCTAGGATTACGGTTAGGGTTAGGGCTAGGGTTAGGATTAGGGTTATGTTTAAGGCTAGGGTTAGGGCTAGGGTTAGGGTTAGGGTTAGGGCTAGGGCTAGGGCTAGGGCTAGTTTTAGGGTGAGGGTTAGGGTTAGGGCTAGGGGTAGGGCTAGGGCTAGGTCAAGGGCTAGGTTTAGGGATAGGGTTAGGGTTAGGTTAGGGTTAGGGTTAGGGCTAGGGCTATAGTTAGGGTTAGGATTAGGGTTAATGCTAGGGCTAGGGCTAGGGTTTGGGCTATGGTTAGGGTTAGGTTTAGGGCTAGGGCTAGGGCTAGGCTAGGGCTAGGGTTATGGTTAGGGTTAGGGTTAGGGCTAGGGCTAGGGCTAGGGCTAGGGCTAGGGTTAGTGTTAGGGTTAAGATTAGGTCTAGGGCTAGGGTTAGGGTTAGGGCTAGGGTTAGGGTTAGGGCTAGGTCTTGGGCTAGGGCTAGGGCTAGGGTTAGGGTTAGGGCTAGGGCTAGGGCTAGGGCTAGGGTTAAGCTTAGGGTTAGGGATAGGGCTAGGGCTAGGGCTAGGCCTAGGGTTAGGGTGAGGATGAGGTTTAGGGTTAGGGCTAGGGCTAGGGTTAGGTTTAGGGCTAGGGTTAGTGTTAGGGTTCGGGCTAGGTCTAGTGCTAGGGCTAGGGTTAGGTTTAGGGTTAGGTCTAGGTCTAGGGCTAGGGCTAGGGCTAGGGTTAGGGTCTTGGTTAGTGTTAGGGCTAGGGCTAGGGTTGGGGTTAGGGCTAGGGCTAGGGCTAGGGCTAGGGCTAGTGCTAGGGTTAGGTATAGGGTTAGGGCTAGGGCTAGGGCTAGGGTTAGGGTTAGGGTTAGGGTTAGTGCTAGGGCTAGGGTTAGGGCTAGGGTTAGGGTTAGTGTTAGGGCTAGGGTTAGGGTTAGGGTTAGGGTTAGGGCTAGGGTTAGGGTTAGGGCTAGGGCTAGGGTTAGGGTTAGGGTTAGGGCTAGCGCTAGGGTTAGGGTTAGGGCTAGGGTTAGGGTTAGGGTTAGGCTTAGGGCTAGGGTTAGGGTTAGGGCTAGGGTTAGGGTTAGTGCTAGGGCAGGGTTAGGGTTAGGGTTAGGGTAGGGCTAGGACTAGGTCTATGGTTAGCGTTAGGGTTAGGGCTAGGGCTAGGGCTAGGGCTAGGTTTACGGTTAGGGTTAGGGCTAGGGCTAGGGTTACGGTTAGGGTTAGTATTAGGGCTAGGGCTAGGACTAGCGCTAGGATTACGGTTAGGTTTAGGGCTAGGGTTAGGATTAGGGTTAGGTTTAGGGCTAGGGCTCGGGATAGGGCTAGGGTTAGGGTTAGGGTTAGGGCCTGGGCTAGGGCTAGGGCTAGGGTTAGGGTTAGGGCTAGGGCTAGGGCTAGGGTTAGCGTTAGGGCTAGGCTGAGGGTTAGCGTTAGGGCTAGGGGTAGGGCTAGGGCTAGGGCAAGGGCTAGGGTTAGGGATAGGGTTAGTGCTAGGGCTAGGGTTAGGGTTAGGGTTAGTGCTAGGGCTATAGTTAGGGTTAGGGTTAGGATTAATGCTAGGGCTAGGGCTAGGGCTTGGGCTATGGTTAGGGTTAGGGTTAGGGCTTAGGCTAGGGTTAGGGCTAGGTTTAGGGTTAGGTTTAGGGCTAGGGCTAGGGTTAGTGTTAGGGCTAGGGCTAGGGTTAGGGTTAGGATTAGGGTTAGTGTTAGGGCTAGGGCTAGGACTAGCGCTAGGATTACGGTTAGGGTTAGGGCTAGGGTTAGGATTAGGGTTAGGTTTAGGGCTATGGCTCGGGTTAGGGCTAGGGCTATTTTTACGGTTAGGGTTAGGGTGAGGGCTAGGGCTAGGGATAGGGTTAGGGTTGGGGTTAGGGCTAGGGCTAGGGCTAGGGCTAGGATTAGGGTTAGGGTTAGGGTTAGGGCTAGGGCTAGGGTTAGGGTTAGGGCTAGGGTGAGGGTTAGGGTTAGGGCTAGGGCTAGGGCTAGGGTTATGTTTACGGTTAGGGTTAGAGCTAGGGCTAGGGCTTCGGTTAGGGTTAGGGCTAGGGCTAGGGTTAGGGTTAGGGTTAGGGTTAGGGCTAGGGTTAGGGTTAGGGTTAGGGTTAGGGCTAGGGTTACGGTTAGGGTTAGGGCTAGCGCTAGGGTTAGGGTTAGGGCTAGGGTTATTGTTAGGGTTAGGGCTAGGGTTAGGGTTAGGATTAGGGTTAGGGCTAGGGCTAGGGTTAGGGTTAGTGCTAGGGTTAGGGTTAGGGTTAGGGTTAGGGTTAGGGCTAGGGTTAGGGTTAGGGTAAGGGCTAGGATTAGGGTTAGGGTTAGTGTCAGTGCTAGGGTTAGGGTTAGGGTTAGGGCTAGGGCTAGGGCTAGGTCTATGTTTAGGGTTAGGGCTAGGGCTAGGGCTAGGGTTAGGGCTAGGTTTAGGGTTAGGGTTAGGGCTAGGGTTAGGTTTAGTGTTAGGGCTAGGGCTAGGATTAGGGTTAGGGTTAGGGTTAGGGTTAGGGGTTAGGACTAGCGCTAGGATTACGGTTAGGGTTAGGGCTAGGGTTAGGATTAGGGTTATGTTTAAGGCTAGGGTTAGGGCTAGGGTTAGGGTTAGGGTTAGGGCTAGGGCTAGGGCTAGGGCTAGTTTTAGGGTGAGGGTTAGGGTTAGGGCTAGGGGTAGGGCTAGGGCTAGGTCAAGGGCTAGGTTTAGGGATAGGGTTAGGGTTAGGTTAGGGTTAGGGTTAGGGCTAGGGCTATAGTTAGGGTTAGGATTAGGGTTAATGCTAGGGCTAGGGCTAGGGTTTGGGCTATGGTTAGGGTTAGGTTTAGGGCTAGGGCTAGGGCTAGGCTAGGGCTAGGGTTATGGTTAGGGTTAGGGTTAGGGCTAGGGCTAGGGCTAGGGCTAGGGCTAGGGTTAGTGTTAGGGTTAAGATTAGGTCTAGGGCTAGGGTTAGGGTTAGGGCTAGGGTTAGGGTTAGGGCTAGGTCTTGGGCTAGGGCTAGGGCTAGGGTTAGGGTTAGGGCTAGGGCTAGGGCTAGGGCTAGGGTTAAGCTTAGGGTTAGGGATAGGGCTAGGGCTAGGGCTAGGCCTAGGGTTAGGGTGAGGATGAGGTTTAGGGTTAGGGCTAGGGCTAGGGTTAGGTTTAGGGCTAGGGTTAGTGTTAGGGTTCGGGCTAGGTCTAGTGCTAGGGCTAGGGTTAGGTTTAGGGTTAGGTCTAGGTCTAGGGCTAGGGCTAGGGCTAGGGTTAGGGTCTTGGTTAGTGTTAGGGCTAGGGCTAGGGTTGGGGTTAGGGCTAGGGCTAGGGCTAGGGCTAGGGCTAGTGCTAGGGTTAGGTATAGGGTTAGGGCTAGGGCTAGGGCTAGGGTTAGGGTTAGGGTTAGGGTTAGTGCTAGGGCTAGGGTTAGGGCTAGGGTTAGTGTTAGTGTTAGGGCTAGGGTTAGGGTTAGGGTTAGGGTTAGGGCTAGGGTTAGGGTTAGGGCTAGGGCTAGGGTTAGGGTTAGGGTTAGGGCTAGCGCTAGGGTTAGGGTTAGGGCTAGGGTTAGGGTTAGGGTTAGGGTTAGGCTTAGGGCTAGGGTTAGGGTTAGGGCTAGGGTTAGGGTTAGTGCTAGGGCAGGGTTAGGGTTAGGGTTAGGGTAGGGCTAGGACTAGGTCTATGGTTAGCGTTAGGGTTAGGGCTAGGGCTAGGGCTAGGGCTAGGTTTACGGTTAGGGTTAGGGCTAGGGCTAGGGTTACGGTTAGGGTTAGTATTAGGGCTAGGGCTAGGACTAGCGCTAGGATTACGGTTAGGGTTAGGGCTAGGGTTAGGATTAGGGTTAGGTTTAGGGCTAGGGCTCGGGATAGGGCTAGGGTTAGGGTTAGGGTTAGGGTTAGGGCCTGGGCTAGGGCTAGGGCTAGGGTTAGGGTTAGGGCTAGGGCTAGGGCTAGGGTTAGCGTTAGGGCTAGGCTGAGGGTTAGCGTTAGGGCTAGGGGTAGGGCTAGGGCTAGGGCAAGGGCTAGGGTTAGGGATAGGGTTAGTGCTAGGGCTAGGGTTAGGGTTAGGGTTAGTGCTAGGGCTATAGTTAGGGTTAGGGTTAGGGTTAATGCTAGGGCTAGGGCTAGGGCTTGGGCTATGATTAGGGTTAGGGTTAGGGCTAGGGCTAGGGTTAGGGCTAGGTTTAGGGTTAGGTTTAGGGCTAGGGCTAGGGTTAGTGTTAGGGCTAGGGCTAGGGTTAGGGTTAGGATTAGGGTTAGTGTTAGGGCTAGGGCTAGGACTAGCGCTAGGATTACGGTTAGGGTTAGGGCTAGGGTTAGGATTAGGGTTAGGTTTAGGGCTATGGCTCGGGATAGGGCTAGGGATATTTTTACAGTTAGGGTTAGGGTGAGGGCTAGGGCTAGGGATAGGGTTAGGTTTGGGGTTAGGGCTAGGGCTAGGGCTAGGGCTAGGATTAGGGTTAGGGTTAGGGTTAGGGCTAGGGCTAGGGTTAGGGTTAGGGCTAGGGTGAGGGTTAGGGTTAGGACTAGGGCTAGGGCTAGGACTATGTTTAGGGTTAGGTTTAGAGCTAGGGCTAGGGCTTCGGTTAGGGTTAGGGCTAGGGCTAGGGTTAGGGTTAGGGTTAGGGCTAGGGTTATGGTTAGGGTTAGGGTTAGGGCTAGGGTTACGGTTAGGGTTAGGGCTAGGGCTAGGGTTAGGGTTAGGGCTAGGGTTATTGTTAGGGTTAGGGCTAGGGTTAGGGTTAGGGTTAGGGTTAGGGCTAGGGCTAGGGTTAGGGTTAGTGCTAGGGTTAGGGTTAGGGTTAGGGTTAGGGTTAGGGCTAGGGTTAGGGTTAGGGTAAGGGCTAGGATTAGGGTTAGGGTTAGTGTCAGGGCTAGGGTTAGGGTTAGGGTTAGGGCTAGGGCTAGGGCTAGGTCTATGTTTAGGGTTAGGGCTAGGGCTAGGGCTAGGGTTAGTGCTAGGTTTAGGGTTAGGGTTAGGGCTAGGGTTAGGTTTAGTGTTAGGGCTAGGGCTAGGATTAGGGTTAGGGTTAGGGTTAGAGTTAGGGGTTAGGACTAGCGCTAGGATTACGGTTAGGGTTAGGGCTAGGGTTAGGATTAGGGTTATGTTTAAGGCTAGGGCTCGGGATAGGGCTAGGGTTAGGGTTAGTGTTAGGGCTAGGGCTAGGATTAGGGCTAGGGTTAGGGTTAGGGTTAGGGCTAGGGCTAGGGCTAGGGCTAGTTTTAGGGTTAGGGTTAGGGCTAGGGCTAGGGTTAGGGTTAGGGCTAGGGTGAGGGTTAGGGTTAGGGCTAGGGGTAGGGCTAGGGCTAGGTCAAGGGCTAGGGTTAGGGATAGGGTTAGGGTTAGGTTAGGGTTAGGGTTAGGGCTAGGGCTACGGTTAGGGTTAGGGTTAGTGCTAGGGCTATAGTTAGGGTTAGGGTTAGGGTTAGGGTTAGTGCTAGGGCTATAGTTAGGGTTAGGATTAGGGTTAATGCTAGGGCTAGGGCTAGGGTTTGGGCTATGGTTAGGGTTAGGTTTAGGACTAGGGCTAGGGCTAGGTTAGGTCTAGGGTTATGGTTAGGGTTAGGGTTAGGGCTAGGGCTAGGGCTAGGGCTAGGGCTAGGGTTAGTGTTAGGGTTAAGATTAGGTCTAGGGCTAGGGTTAGGGTTAGGGCTAGGGTTAGGGTTAGGGCTAGGTCTTGGGCTAGGGCTAGGGCTAGGGTTAGGGTTAGGGCTAGGGCTAGGGCTAGGGCTAGGGTTAAGCTTAGGGTTAGGGATAGGGCTAGGGCTAGGGCTAGGCCTAGGGTTAGGGTGAGGATGAGGTTTAGGGTTAGGGCTAGGGCTAGGGTTAGGTTTAGGGCTAGGGTTAGTGTTAGGGTTCGGGCTAGGTCTAGTGCTAGGGCTAGGGCTAGGGTTAGGTTTAGGGTTAGGTCTAGGTCTAGGGCTAGGGCTAGGGCTAGGGTTAGGGTCTGGGTTAGTGTTAGGGCTAGGGCTAGGGTTGGGGTTAGGGCTAGGGCTAGGGTTAGGGCTAGTGCTAGGGTTAGGTATAGGGTTAGGGCTAGGGCTAGGGCTAGGGTTAGGGTTAGGGTTAGGGTTAGTGCTAGGGCAGGGTTAGGGTTAGGGTTAAGTTAGGGCTAGGACTAGGTCTATGGTTAGCGTTAGGGTTAGGGCTAGGGCTAGGGCTAGGGCTAGGTTTACGGTTAGGGTTAGGGCTAGGGCTAGGGTTACGGTTAGGGTTAGGGCTAGGGCTAGGGTTACGGTTAGGGTTAGTATTAGGGCTAGGGCTAGGACTAGCGCTAGGATTACGGTTAGGGTTAGGGCTAGGGTTAGGATTAGGGTTAGGTTTAGGGCTAGGGCTCGGGATAGGGCTAGGGTTAGGGTTAGGGTTAGGGCCTGGGCTAGGGCTAGGGCTAGGGTTATGGTTAGGGCTCGGGCTAGGGCTAGGGTTAGCGTTAGGGCTAGGCTGAGGGTTAGCGTTAGGGCTAGGGGTAGGGCTAGGGCTAGGGCAAGGGCTAGGGTTAGGGATAGGGTTAGTGCTAGGGCTAGGGTTAGGGTTAGGGTTAGTGCTAGGGCTATAGTTAGGGTTAGGGTTAGGGTTAATGCTAGGGCTAGGGCTAGGGCTTGGGCTATGGTTAGGGTTAGGGTTAGGGCTAGGGCTAGGGTTAGGGCTAGGTTTAGGGTTAGGATTAGGGCTAGGGCTAGGGTTAGTGTTAGGGCTAGGGCTAGGGTTAGGGTTAGGATTAGGGTTAGTGTTAGGGCTAGGGCTAGGACTAGCGCTAGGATTACGGTTAGGGTTAGGGCTAGGGTAAGGATTAGGGTTAGGTTTAGGGCTATGGCTCGGGATAGGGCTAGGGCTATTTTTACAGTTAGGGTTAGGGTGAGGGCTAGGGCTAGGGATAGGGTTAGGGTTGGGGTTAGGGCTAGGGCTAGGGCTAGGGCTAGGATTAGGGTTAGGGTTAGGGTTAGGGCTAGGGCTAGGGTTAGGGTTAGGGCTAGGGTGAGGGTTAGGGTTAGGGCTAGGGCTAGGGCTAGG
>OX463236.1:54138324-54145824 GCA_949820135.1 Sylvilagus floridanus
AGGGCTAGGGCTAGGGTTAGTGTTAGGGCTAGGTTTAGGGTTAGGATTAGGGTTAGTGTTAGGGCTAGGGCTAGGACTAGCGCTAGGATTACGGTTAGGGTTAGGGCTAGGGTTAGGATTAGGGTTAGGTTTAGGGCTATGGCTCGGGATAGGGCTAGGGCTATTTTTACGGTTAGGGTTAGGGTGAGGGCTAGGGCTAGGGATAGGGTTAGGGTTGGGGTTAGGGCTAGGGCTAGGGCTAGGGCTAGGATTAGGGTTAGTTTTAGGGTTAGGGCTAGGGCTAGGGTTAGGGTTAGGGCTAGGGTGAGGGTTAGGGTTAGGGCTAGGGCTAGGGCTAGGACTATGTTTAGTGTTAGGTTTAGAGCTAGGGCTAGGGCTTCGGTTAGGGTTAGGGCTAGGGCTAGGGTTAGGGTTAGGGTTAGGGCTAGGGTTAGGGTTACGGTTAGGGTTAGGGCTAGGGTTACGGTTAGGGTTAGGGCTAGGGCTAGCGTTAGGGTTAGGGCTAGGGTTATTGTTAGGGTTAGGGCTAGGGTTAGGGTTAGGGTTAGGGTTAGGGCTAGGGCTAGGGTTAGGGTTAGTGCTAGGGTTAGGGTTAGGGTTAGGGTTAGGGTTAGGGCTAGGGTTAGGGTTAGGGTAAGGGCTAGGATTAGGGTTAGGGTTAGTGTCAGGGCTAGGGTTAGGTTTAGGGTTAGGGCTAGGGCTAGGGCTCGGTCTATGTTTAGGGTTAGGGCTAGGGCTAGGGCTAGGGTTAGTGCTAGGTTTAGGGTTAGGTTTAGGGCTAGGGTTAGGTTTAGTGTTAGGGCTAGGGCTAGGATTAGGGTTAGGGTTAGGGTTAGGGTTAGGGGTTAGGACTAGCGCTAGGATTACGGTTAGGGTTAGGGCTAGGGTTAGGATTAGGGTTATGTTTAAGGCTAGGGCTCGGGATAGGGCTAGGGTTAGGTTTACGGTTAGGGCTAGGGCTAGGGCTAGGGCTAGTGTTAGGGTTAGGGTTAGGGTTAGGGCTAGAGCTAGGGTTAGTTTTAGGGCTAGGGCTAGGGCTAGGGCTAGGGTTATGGTTAGGTTTAGGGCTAGGGCTAGGGTTAGGGTTAGAGTTAAGGTTATTGCTAGGACTAGGGCTAGGGTTAGGGTTAGGGTTAGGGCTAGGGTTAGGGTAAGGGTTAGGATTAGGGTTAGGGCTAGGGCTGGGCCATGGCTAGGGCTAGGGTTAGGATTAGGTTTAGGGTTAGGTCTCTGGCAACGGTTAGTGTTAGGGTTAGGACTAGGGCTAGGTATCGGGTTAGGGTTAGGGCTAGGGCTAGGGCTAGGGATAGTGTTACGGTAAGTGTTGGTGTTAGTGTTAGGGCTAGGGTTAGGGTTAGGGTTAGGGCTAGGGCTAGGGCTAGGGCTAGGGTTAGTGTTAGGGTTAGCGCTAGGGCTAGGGTTAGGGTTTAGGGCTAGGGTTAGGGTTAGGGTTAGGGCTAGGGCTGGGCTAGGGCTAGGGCGAGGGCTACGGCTAGGGTGAGGGTTAGGGTTATTGTTAGGGCTAGGGTTAGGGGTAGGGCTAGCTTTAGGGTTAGGGTTAGGGCTAGGGCTAGGGCTAGGGCTGGGGCTAGAGTTAGGGTTAGGGTTAGGGTTAGTGCTAGTGCTAGAGTTAGGGTTAGGGTTAGGTTTAGGGTTAGGGTTAGGGCTAAGGCTAGGGCTAGGGCTAGGGCTAGGGTTAGGATTAGGGCTAGGGCTAGGTTTAGGGTTAGACCTAGGGCTAGGGTTAGGGTTAGGGTTAGGGCTAGTGCTAGGGATAGGGTTAGAGTTAGGTTTAGGGCTAGGGCTAGGGCTAGGGCTAGGGTTAGGATTAGGGTTAGGGCTAGGTTTAGGGTAAGGGTTAGGGTTAGGGTTAGGGCTAGGGCTAGGGCTAGGGCTAGGGTTAGGGTTAGGGTGAGGTTTAGGGCTATGGCTAAGGCTAGGGTCAGGGTTAGGGTTAGGGCTAGGGCTAGGAATAGGGTTAGGGTTAGGGCTAGGGCTAGGGCTAGGGCTAGGGCCAGTGTTAGTGTTAGGGTTGGGGTTAGTGTTAGGGCTAGTGTTCGGGTTAGGGTTAGGGTTAGGGCTAGGGCTAGGGCTAGAGTTATGGTTAGGGTAAGGGCTAGGGCTAGGGTTAGGGTTAGGGCTAGGGTTAGTGTTAGGTTTAGGGCTAGGGTTAGGGCTAGGGCTAGGGCTAGGGCTAGGGCTAGGGTTAGGGTTAGGGTTAGGGCTAGGGCTAGGGTTAGGGTTAGGGTAGGGCTAGGGCTAGGGCTAGGGATAGGGTTAGGGTTAGGGTTAGGGTTAGGGTTAGGGCTAGGGCTAGGGTTAGGGTTAGGGTTAGGGTTAGGGCTAGGGCTAGGGCTAGGGCTAGGGTTAGGGTTAGAGTTAGGGCTAGGGCTAGGGTTAAGGTTAGTGTTAGGGCTAGGGCTAGGGCTAGGGCTAGGGCTATGGTTAGGGTTAGGGTTTGGATTAGGGCTAGGGCTAGGGCTAGGGTTAGGGTTAGGCCCAGGGTTACGGTTAGGGTTAGGGTTACGGTTAGGTTAGGGCTAGGGCTAGGGCTAGGGCTAGGGCTAGGGTTAGGGTTAGGGTTAGGGCTAGGGCTAGGGTTAGGGTTAGGTTTACGGTTAGGGCTAGGGCTAGGGTTAGGATTAGGGTTAGGGTTAGGGTTAGGGCTAGGGCTAGGGCTAGGGCTAGGGTTAGGGTTAGGGTTAGGGCTATGGCTAGGGTTAGGGCTAGGGCTAGGGTTAGGGTTAGGGTTTGGGCTATGGCTAGGGTTAGGGTTAGGGTTTGGGTTAGGGCTAGGGCTAGGGCTAGGGTTAGGGTTAGGGTTAGTGTTAGGACTATGGCTATGATTAGGGTTATGGTTAGGGTGAGGGCTAGGGCTAGGGTTAATGTTAGAGTTAGGGTTAGGGCTAGGGCTAGGGCTAGGTTTAGGGTTAGGGTTAGGGCTAGGGTTAGGGTAAGTGTTAGGGTTAGGGTTAGGGCTAGGGCTAGGGCTATGGCTAGGGATAGGTTTAGGGTTAGGGTTAGGGATAGGGTTAGGTCTATGGCTAGGGCTAGGGTTAGGGTTAGGGTTATGGCTAGGGCTAGGTATCGGGTTAGGGTTAGGGCTAGGGTTAGGGCTAGGGCTAGGGCAAGAGTTAGGGTTAGGGTTGGGGTTAGTGTTAGGGCTAGGGTTAGTGTTAGGGTTAGGGCTAGGGCTAGGGCTAGGGATAGTGTTAGGGTTAGGGTTGGGGTTAGTGTTAGGGCTAGGGTTAGTGTTAGGGTTAGGGCTAGGGCTAGGTCTAGGGCTAGGTTTAGGGCTAGGGCTTGGGTTAGGATTAGGGCTAGGGCTAGGGTTAGGGTTAGGGCTAGGGCTAGTGTTAGGGTTAGGTTTACGCTAGGGTTAGGGTTAGGGTTAGGGCTAGGGCTAGGGTTAGGGTTAGGGCTAGGGCTAGGGTTAGGTTTAGGGTTAGGGCTAGGGCTAGTGCTAGGACTAGGGCTAGGGTTAGGGTTCGGGTTAGGGCTAGGGCTAGGGTTAGGGTTAGAGTTAGGTTTAGGGCTAGCGCTATGGCTAGGGCTAGGGCTAGGATTAGGGTTAGGGCTAGGGTTAGGGTAAGGGTTAGGGTTAGGGTTAGTGCTAGGTCTAGGGCTGGGGCTAGGGCTAGGGTTAGGGTTAGGGTTAGGTTTAGGGCTAGGGCTAAGGCTAGGGTTAGGGTTAGGGTTAGGCCTAGGGCTAGGTATAGGGTTAGGTTTAGGGCTAAGGCTAGGGCCAGTGTTAGGGTTAGGGTTGGGGTTAGTGTTAGGGCTAGTGTTCGGGTTAGGGTTAAGGTTAGGGCTAGGGCTAGGGCTAGGGTTATGGTTAGGGTTAGGGCTAGGGCTAGGGTTAGGGTTATGGTTATGGCTATGGCTAGGTATAGGGTTAGGGTTGGGTTTAGGGCTAGGTCTAGGGCTAGGGCTAGGGCCAGTGTTAGGGTTAGGGTTGGTGTTAGTGTTAGGGCTAGTGTTCTGGTTAGGGTTAGGGTTAGGGCTAGGTCTAGGGCTAGGGTTATGGTTAGGGTTAGGGCTAGGGCTAGGGTTAGGGTTAGAGCTAGGGTTAGGGTTAGGGTTAGGGCTAGGGTTAGGGCTATGGCTAGGGCTAGGGCTAGGGCTAAGTCTAGGGCTAGGGCTAGGGCTAGGGTTAGGGTTAGGGTTTGGTTTACGGCTAGGGCTAAGGCTAGGGTTAGGGTTAGGGTTAGGGCTAGGGCTAGGTATAGGGTTAGGGTTAGGGTTAGGGCTAGGTCTAGGGCTAGGGCTAGGGCCAGTGTTACGGTTAGGGTTGGGGTTAGTGTTAGGGCTAGTGTTCGGGTTAGGGTTAGGGTTAGGGCTAGGGCTAGAGCTAGGGTTATGGTTAGGGTTAGGGCTAGGGCTAGGGTTAGTGTTAGGGTTAGGGTTAGGGCTAGGGTTACGGCTAGGGCTAGGGCTAGGGCTAGGGCTAGGGTTAGGGTTAGGGTTAGGGTTAGGGCTAGGGCTAGGGCTAGGGCTAGGGTTAGGATTAGGGTTAGGGCTAGGTTTAGGGTAAGGGTTAGGGTTAGGGTTAGGGCTAGGGCTAGGGCTAGGGCTAGGGTTAGGGTTAGGGTTAGGGTTAGGGCTAGGGCTAGGGTTAGGGTTAGGGCTAGGGTGAGGGTTAGGGTTAGGGCTAGGGCTAGGGCTAGGACTATGTTTAGTGTTAGGTTTAGAGCTAGGGCTAGGGCTTCGGTTAGGGTTAGGGCTAGGGCTAGGGTTAGGGTTAGGGTTAGGGCTAGGGTTAGGGTTATGGTTAGGGTTAGGGCTAGGGTTACGGTTAGGGTTAGGGCTAGGGCTAGGGTTAGGGTTAGGGCTAGGGTTATTGTTAGGGTTAGGGCTAGGGTTAGGGTTAGGGTTAGGGTTAGGGCTAGGGCTAGGGTTAGGGTTAGTGCTAGGGTTAGGGTTAGGGTTAGGGTTAGGGTTAGGGCTAGGGTTAGGGTTAGGGTAAGGGCTAGGATTAGGGTTAGGGTTAGTGTCAGGGCTAGGGTTAGGGTTAGGGTTAGGGCTAGGGCTAGGGTTAGGGTTAGGTTTACGGTTAGGGCTAGGGCTAGGGTTAGGATTAGGGTTAGGGTTAGGGTTAGGGCTAGGGCTAGGGCTAGGGCTAGGGTTAGGGTTAGGGTTAGGGCTATGGCTAGGGTTAGGGCTAGGGCTAGGGTTAGGGTTAGGGTTTGGGCTATGGCTAGGGTTAGGGTTAGGGTTTGGGTTAGGGCTAGGGCTAGGGCTAGGGTTAGGGTTAGGGTTAGTGTTAGGACTATGGCTATGATTAGGGTTATGGTTAGGGTGAGGGCTAGGGCTAGGGTTAATGTTAGAGTTAGGGTTAGGGCTAGGGCTAGGGCTAGGTTTAGGGTTAGGGTTAGGGCTAGGGTTAGGGTAAGTGTTAGGGTTAGGGTTAGGGCTAGGGCTAGGGCTATGGCTAGGGATAGGTTTAGGGTTAGCGTTAGGGATAGGGTTAGGTCTATGGCTAGGGCTAGGGTTAGGGTTAGGGTTATGGCTAGGGCTAGGTATCGGGTTAGGGTTAGGGCTAGGGTTAGGGCTAGGGCTAGGGCAAGAGTTAGGGTTAGGGTTGGGGTTAGTGTTAGGGCTAGGGTTAGTGTTAGGGTTAGGGCTAGGGCTAGGGCTAGGGATAGTGTTAGGGTTAGGGTTGGGGTTAGTGTTAGGGCTAGGGTTAGTGTTAGGGTTAGGGCTAGGGCTAGGTCTAGGGCTAGGTTTAGGGCTAGGGCTTGGGTTAGGATTAGGGCTAGGGCTAGGGTTAGGGTTAGGGCTAGGGCTAGTGTTAGGGTTAGGTTTAGGCTAGGGTTAGGGTTAGGGTTAGGGCTAGGGCTAGGGTTAGGGTTAGTGCTAGGGCTAGGGTTAGGTTTAGGGTTAGGGCTAGTGCTAGGACTAGGGCTAGGGTTAGGGTTCGGGTTAGGGCTAGGGCTAGGGTTAGGGTTAGAGTTAGGTTTAGGGCTAGCGCTATGGCTAGGGCTAGGGCTAGGATTAGGGTTAGGGCTAGGGTTAGGGTAAGGGTTAGGGTTAGGGTTAGTGCTAGGTCTAGGGCTGGGGCTAGGGCTAGGGTTAGGGTTAGGGTTAGGTTTAGGGCTAGGGCTAAGGCTAGGGTTAGGGTTAGGGTTAGGCCTAGGGCTAGGTATAGGGTTAGGTTTAGGGCTAAGGCTAGGGCCAGTGTTAGGGTTAGGGTTGGGGTTAGTGTTAGGGCTAGTGTTCGGGTTAGGGTTAAGGTTAGGGCTAGGGCTAGGGCTAGGGTTATGGTTAGGGTTAGGGCTAGGGCTAGGGTTAGGGTTATGGTTATGGCTATGGCTAGGTATAGGGTTAGGGTTGGGTTTAGGGCTAGGTCTAGGGCTAGGGCTAGGGCCAGTGTTAGGGTTAGGGTTGGTGTTAGTGTTAGGGCTAGTGTTCTGGTTAGGGTTAGGGTTAGGGCTAGGTCTAGGGCTAGGGTTATGGTTAGGGTTAGGGCTAGGGCTAGGGTTAGGGTTAGAGCTAGGGTTAGGGTTAGGGTTAGGGCTAGGGTTAGGGCTATGGCTAGGGCTAGGGCTAGGGCTAAGTCTAGGGCTAGGGCTAGGGCTAGGGTTAGGGTTAGGGTTTGGTTTAGGGCTAGGGCTAAGGCTAGGGTTAGGGTTAGGGTTAGGGCTAGGGCTAGGTATAGGGTTAGGGTTAGGGTTAGGGCTAGGTCTAGGGCTAGGGCTAGGGCCAGTGTTACGGTTAGGGTTGGGGTTAGTGTTAGGGCTAGTGTTCGGGTTAGGGTTAGGGTTAGGGCTAGGGCTAGAGCTAGGGTTATGGTTAGGGTTAGGGCTAGGGCTAGGGTTAGTGTTAGGGTTAGGGTTAGGGCTAGGGTTACGGCTAGGGCTAGGGCTAGGGCTAGGGCTAGGGTTAGGGTTAGGGTTAGGGTTAGGGCTAGGGCTAGGGCTAGGGCTAGGGTTAGGATTAGGGTTAGGGCTAGGTTTAGGGTAAGGGTTAGGGTTAGGGTTAGGGCTAGGGCTAGGGCTAGGGCTAGGGTTAGGGTTAGGGTTAGGGTTAGGGCTAGGGCTAGGGTTAGGGTTAGGGCTAGGGTGAGGGTTAGGGTTAGGGCTAGGGCTAGGGCTAGGACTATGTTTAGTGTTAGGTTTAGAGCTAGGGCTAGGGCTTCGGTTAGGGTTAGGGCTAGGGCTAGGGTTAGGGTTAGGGTTAGGGCTAGGGTTAGGGTTATGGTTAGGGTTAGGGCTAGGGTTACGGTTAGGGTTAGGGCTAGGGCTAGGGTTAGGGTTAGGGCTAGGGTTATTGTTAGGGTTAGGGCTAGGGTTAGGGTTAGGGTTAGGGTTAGGGCTAGGGCTAGGGTTAGGGTTAGTGCTAGGGTTAGGGTTAGGGTTAGGGTTAGGTTTAGGGCTAGGGTTACGGTTAGGGTAAGGGCTAGGATTAGGGTTAGGGTTAGTGTCAGGGCTAGGGTTAGGGTTAGGGTTAGGGCTAGGGCTAGGGCTAGGTCTATGTTTAGGGTTAGGGCTAGGGCTAGGG
>OX463236.1:54150824-54155824 GCA_949820135.1 Sylvilagus floridanus
TTAGGGTTAGGGCTAGGGTTACGGCTAGAGCTAGGGCTAGGGCTAGGGCTAGGGTTAGGGTTAGGGTTAGGGTTAGGGCTAGGGCTAGGGCTAGGGCTAGGGTTAGGATTAGGGTTAGGGCTAGGTTTAGGGTAAGGGTTAGGGTTAGGGTTAGGGCTAGGGCTAGGGCTAGGGCTAGGGTTAGGGTTAGGGTGAGATTTAGGGCTATGGCTAAGGCTAGGGTCAGGGTTAGGGTTAGGGCTAGGGCTAGGAATAGGGTTAGGGTTAGGGCTAGTGCTAGGGCTAGGGCTAGGGCCAGTGTTAGGGTTAGGGTTGGGGTTAGTGTTAGGGCTAGTGTTCGGGTTAGGGTTAGGGTTAGGGCTAGGTCTAGGGCTAGAGTTATGGTTAGGGTAAGGGCTAGGGCTAGGGTTAGGGTTAGGGCTAGGGTTAGTGTTAGGTTTAAAGCTAGGGTTAGGGCTAGGGCTAGGGCTAGGGCTAGGGCTAGGGTTAGGGTTAGGGCTAGGGTTAGTGTTAGGTTTAGGGCTAGGGTTAGGGCTAGGGCTAGGGCTAGGGCTAGGGCTAGGGTTAGGGTTAGGGTTAGGGCTAGGGCTAGGGTTAGGGTTAGGGTTAGGGTTAGGGCTAGTGCTAAGGCTAGGGATAGGGTTAGGGTTAGGGTTAGGGTTAGGGTTAGGGCTAGGGCTAGGGTTAGGGTTAGGGTTAGGGTTAGGGCTAGGGCTAGGGCTAGGGCTAGGGTTAGGGTTAGAGTTAGGGCTAGGGCTAGGGTTAAGGTTAGTGTTAGGGCTAGGGCTAGGGCTAGGGCTAGGGCTATGGTTAGGGTTAGGGTTTGGATTAGGGCTAGGGCTAGGGCTAGGGTTAGGGTTAGGCCTAGGGTTACGGTTAGGGTTAGGGTTACGGTTAGGTTAGGGCGAGGGCTAGGGCTAGGGCTAGGGCTAGGGCTAGGGTTAGGGTTAGGGCTAGGGCTAGGGTTAGGGTTAGGTTTACGGTTAGGGCTAGGGCTAGGGCTAGGGCTAGGGCTATGGTTAGGGTTAGGGTTTGGATTAGGGCTAGGGCTAGGGTTAGGGTTAGGGTTAGGGCTAGGGCTAGGGTTAGGGTTAGGGTTTGGGTTAGGGCTAGGGCTAGGGCTAGGGTTAGGGTTAGGGTTAGTGTTAGGACTATGGCTAGGATTAGGGTTAGGGTTAGGGTGAGGGCTAGGGCTAGGGTTAATGTTAGAGTTAGGGTTAGGGCTAGGGCTAGGGCTAGGTTTAGGTTTAGGGTTAGGGCTAGGGTTAGGGTAAGTGTTAGGGTTAGGGTTAGGGCTAGGGCTAGGGCTATGGCTAGGGATAGGGTTAGGGTTAGGGTTAGGGATAGGGTTAGGTCTATGGCTAGGGCTAGGGTTAGGGTTAGGGTTACGGCTAGGGCTAGGTATCGGGTTAGGGTTAGGGCTAGGGTTAGGGCTAGGGCTAGGGCAAGAGTTAGGGTTAGGGTTGGGGTTAGTGTTAGGGCTAGGGTTAGTGTTAGGGTTAGGGCTAGGGCTAGGGCTAGGGCTAGGGATAGTGTTAGGTTTAGGGTTGGGGTTAGTGTTAGGGCTAGGGTTAGTGTTAGGGTTAGGGCTAGGGCTAGGTCTAGGGCTAGGTTTAGGGCTAGGGCTTGGGTTAGGATTAGGGCTAGGGCTAGGGTTAGGGTTAGGGCTAAGGCTAGTGTTAGGGTTAGGTTTAGGCTAGGGTTAGGGTTAGGGTTAGGGCTAGGGCTAGGGTTAGGGTTAGGGCTAGGGCTAGGGTTAGGTTTAGGGTTAGGGCTAGGGCTAGGACTAGGGCTAGGGTTAGGGTTCGGGTTAGGGCTAGGGCTAGGGTTAGGGTTAGAGTTAGGTTTAGGGCTAGCGCTATGGCTAGGGCTAGGGCTAGGATTAGGGTTAGGGCTAGGGTTAGGGTAAGGGTTAGGGTTAGGTTTAGTGCTAGGTCTAGGGCTGGGGCTAGGGCTAGGGTTAGGGTTAGGGTTAGGTTTAGGGCTAGGGCTAAGGCTAGGGTTAGGGTTAGGGTTAGGCCTAGGGCTAGGTATAGGGTTAGGTTTAGGGCTAGGTCTAGGGCTAAGGCTAGGGCCAGTGTTAGGGTTAGGGTTGGGGTTAGTGTTAGGGCTAGTGTTCGGGTTAGGGTTAGGGTTAGGGCTAGGGCTAGGGCTAGGGTTATGGTTAGGGTTAGGGCTAGGGCTAGGGTTAGGGTTAGGGTTAGGGCTAGGGCTAGGTATAGGGTTAGGGTTGGGTTTAGGGCTAGGTCTAGGGCTAGGGCTAGGGTTAGGGTTAGGTTTAGGGCTAGGGCTAGGGTTAGGGTTAGGGTTAGGTTTAGGGCTAGGGCTAAGGCTAGGGTTAGGGTTAGGGTTAGGGCTAGGGGTAGGTATAGGGTTAGGGTTAGGGTTAGGGCTAGGTCTAGGGCTAGGGCTAGGGCCAGTGTTACGGTTAGGGTTGGGGTTAGTGTTAGGGCTAGTGTTCGGGTTAGGGTTAGGGTTAGGGCTAGGGCTAGAGCTAGGGTTATGGTTAGGGTTAGGGCTAGGGCTAGGGTTAGTGTTAGGGTTAGGGTTAGGGCTAGGGTTACGGCTAGGGCTAGGGCTAGGGCTAGGGCTAGGGTTAGGGTTAGGGTTAGGGTTAGGGCTAGGGCTAGGGCTAGGGCTAGGGATAGGGTTAGGGTTAGGTTTAGGGTTACGGTTAGGGCTAGGGCTAGGGTTAGGGTTAGGGTTAGGGATAGGGCTAGGGCTAGGGCTAGGGTTAGGGTTAGGGTTAGGGCTAGGGCTAGGGTTAGGGTTAGGGTTAGGGCTAGGGCTAGGGTTAGGGTTAGGGTTAGGGCTAGGTGTAGGGCTAGATCTAGGGCTAGGGTTAGGGTTAGGGTTAGGGCTAGGGCTAGGGCTAGGTCTAGGGCTATGGTTAGGGTTAGGGTTTTGGTTAGGGCTAGGGCTAGGGCTAGGGTTAGGGTTAGGTCTAGGGTTAAGGTTAGGGTTAGGGTTACGGTTAGGGTTAGGGCTAGGGCTAGGGCTAGGGCTAGGGCTAGGGTTAGGGTTAGGGTTAGGGTTAGGGTTAGGGTTAGGGCTAGGGCTAGGGTTAGTGTTAGGGTTTGGGTTAGGGCTAGGTCTAGGGCTAGGGTTAGGGTTAGGGTTAGTGTTAGGACTAGGGCTAGGATTAGGGTTAGGATTAGGGTGAGGGCTAGGGCTAGGTTTAGGGTTAGAGTTAGGTTTAGGGCTAGGGCTAGGGCTAGGTTTAGGGTTAGTGTTAGGGCTAGGGTTAGGGTAAGCGTTAGGGTTAGGGTTAGGGCTAGGGCTAGGGCTATGGCTAGGGTTAGGGTTAGGGTTAGGGTTACGGTTAGGGTTAGGGTTAGGGCTATGGCTAGGGCTAGGGTTAGGTTTAGGGTTAGGGCTAGGGCTAGGTATCGGGTTAGGGTTAGGGCTAGGGCTAGGGCTAGGGCTAGGGCTAGATTTAGGGTTAGGGTTGGGGTTAATGTTAGGGCTAGGGTTAGTGTTAGGGTTAGGGCTAGGGCTAGGGCTAGGGCTAGGGCTAGGGTTAGGGTTAGGGTTAGGGCTAGGGCTAGGGTTAGGGTTAGGGCTACGGCTAGGGTTAGGGTTAGGGCTAGGGCTAGGGTTAGGGTTAGGGTTAGGGCTAGGGCTAGGGTTAGGGTTAGTGCTAGGGCTAGGGTTAGGGTTAGCGTTAGGATTAGGGCTAGGGCTAGGGCTAGGGCTAGGGTTAGGGATAGGGTTTGGGTTAGGGCCTGGGCTAGGGCTAGGGTTTGGGTTAGGGTTAGGGCTAGCGCTATGGCTAGGGCTAGGGCTAGGGTTAGGGTTACGGTTAGGGTAAGGGCTAGGGCTAGGGCTAGGGCTAGGGTTAGGGTCAGGGTTAGGGTTAGGGCTAGGGCTAGGGCTAGGGTTAGGGTTAGGGTTAGGGCTAGCGCTATGGCTAGGGCTAGGGCTAGGGTTTAGGGTTACGGTTAGGGTTAGGGCTAGGGCTAGGGCTAGGGCTAGAGTTAGGGTCAGGGTTAGGGTTAGGGCTAGAGCTAGGGTTAGGTTTAGGGCTAGGGCTAGGGCTAGGGCTAGGGTTATGGTTAGGTTTAGGGCTAGGGCTAGAGTTTGGGTTAGAGTTAGGGTTAGGGCTAGGACTAGGGCTAGGGTAAGGGTTAGGGTTATGGCTAGGGTTAGGGTAAGGGTTAGGATTAGGGTTAGGGCTAGGGCTGGGCTATGGCTAGGGCTAGGGTTAGGATTAGGGTTAGGGTTAGGTCTAGGGCAACGGTTAGTGTTAGGGTTAGGACTAGGGCTAGGTATCGGGTTAGGGTTATGGCTAGGTGTAGGGCTAGGGCTAGTGTTACGGTAAGTGTTGGTGTTAGTGTTAGGGCTAGGGTTAGGGTTAGGGTTACGGCTAGGGCTAGGGCTAGGGCTCGGGTTAGTGTTAGGGTTAGCGCTAGGGCTAGGGTTAGGGTTAGGGCTAGGGTTAGGGTTAGGTTTAGGGCTAGGGCTAGGGCTAGGGCTAGGGCTAGGGTGAGGGTTAGGGTTATTGTTAGGGCTAGGGTTAGGGCTAGGGCTAGCTTTAGGGTTAGGGTTAGGGCTAGGGCTAGGGCTAGGGCTGGGGCTAGAGTTAGGGTTAGGGTTAGGGTTAGGGCTAGTGCTAGAGTTAGGGTTAGGGTTAGGTTTAGGGTTAGGGTTAGGGCTAAGGCTAGGGCTAGGGCTAGGGCTAGGGTTAGGGTTAGGGCTAGGGCTAGGGTTTGGGTTAGACCTAGGGCTAGTGTTAGGGTTAGGGTTAGGGCTAGGGCTAGGACTAGGGCTAGGGTTAGGGTTAGGGTTAGGGCTAGGGCTAGGGTTAGGGTTAGAGTTAGGTTTAGGGCTAGGGCTAGGGCTAGGGCTAGGGTTAGGATTAGGGTTAGGGCTAGGGTTAGGGTAAGGGTTAGGGTTAGGGTTAGGGCTAGGGCTAGGGCTATGGCTATGGCTAGGGTTAGGGTTAGTGTGAGGTTTAGGGCTATGGCTAAGGCTAGGTTTAGGGTTAGGGTTAGGGCTAG
>OX463236.1:54160824-54163324 GCA_949820135.1 Sylvilagus floridanus
GCTAGGGCTAGGGCTAGGTCTAGGGCTAGGGTTAGTGTTAGGGTTAGGGCTAGGGCTAGGGTTAGGCTTAGGGCCAGGGCTAGGATTAAGGTTAGGGTTAGGGCTAGGGCTAGGGCTAGGGCTAGGGCTAGGGCTAGGGTTAGGGTTAGGGTTAGGGCTAGGGCTAGGGCAGGGTTAGTGTTAGGGTTAGGGTTAGAGTTAGTGTTAGGGCTTGGGCTAGGGCTAGGGCTAGAGTTAGGGTTAGGGTTAGGGTTGGGGCTAGGTCTAGGGCTGGGCTAGTGCTAGGGTTAGGGTTAGGGTTAGGGTTAGGGCTAGTGCTAGGGTTAGGGTTAGGCGTAGGGTTAGGGTTAGGGTTAGGGTTAGGGCTAGGGCTAGGGCTAGGGCTTGGGCTAGGGTTAGGATTAGGGTTAGGGTTAGGGTTAAGGCTAGGGCTAGGGCTAGGGCTAGGGCTAGGGTTAGGGTTAGGGTTGGGGCTAGGGCTAGTGTTAGGTTTATGGTTAGGGCTAGGGCTAGGGCTAGGGTTAGGTTTAGGTTTATGGCTAGGGTTAGGGTAAGGGTTAGGGTTAGGGTTAGGGCTAGGGCTAGGGCTAGGGCTAGGGTTAGGGTTAGGGTTAGGGCTAGAGTTAGGGTTAGGGTTAGGGTTAGGGCTAGGGCTAGGGCTAGGGCTAGGGCTAGGGTTAGGGTTAGTTTTAGGGTTAGGGCTAGGGCTAGGGCTAGGGTTAGGTTTAGGGTTAGGTTTAGGGCTAGCGTTAGGGTTAGGGTTAGGGTTAGGGCTAGGGCTTGGGTTAGGTCTAGGGCTAGTGCTAGGGTTAGGGTTAGGGTTAGGGCTAGGGCTAGGAATAGGTTTAGGGTTTGGGTTAGGGCTAGGGCTAGGGATAGGTTTAGGTTTAGGGCTACGGTTACGGTTAGGGTTAGGGTTAGGGTTAGGGTTAGGGTTAGGGCTAGGGCTAGGTTTAGGTTTAGGGTTATGGCTAGGGCTAGGGTTAGGGCTAGGGTTAAGGCTAGAGCTAGGGTTAGGGTTAGGGTTAGGGGTATGCTTAGGGCTAGGGCTAGGGTTAGGGTTAGGATTAGTGTTAGGGCTAGGGCTAGGGCTAGGGTTAAGTTTAGGGCTAGGGCTAGGGCTAGGGCTAGGGCTAGGGCTAGGGCTAGGGTTAGGGTTAGGGTTAGGCCTAGGGTTAGGTTTAGGGTTAAGCCTAGTGTTAGGGTTAGGGTTAGGGCTAGGGCTAGGGCTAGGTCTAGGGCTAGGGTTAGGGTTAGGGTTAGGTTTAGGTTTAGGTTTAGGGCTAGGGCTAGGGCTAGGGCTAGGCCTAGGGTTAGGGTTAGGTTTAGGTTTAGGTTTAGGGCTAGGGCTAGGGCTAGGGCTAGGCTTAGCGTTAGGGTTAGGGTTAGGGCTAGGGCTAGGGTTAGGGTTAGGGTTAGGGCTAGGGCTAGGGCTAGGGCTAGGGCTAGGGCTAGGGTTAGGGTTAGGGTTTGGGTTAGGGCCTGGGCTAGGGATAGAGTTAGAGTTAGGGCTAGGGTTACGGTTAGGGTTAGGGCTAGGGCTAGGGCTAGGGTTAGGGTTAGGGTTAGGGCTAGGGCTAGGGATAGGGCTAGGGCTAGGGCTAGGGTTAGGGTTAGGGTTAGGGCTAGTGCTAGGTCTAGGGTTAAGGTTAGGGTTAGGGTTAGGGATAGGGCTAGTGTTAGGGTTAGGTTTTGGGCTAGGGCTAGGGCTAGGGCTAGGGTTAGGGTTAGGTTTTGAGCTAGGGCTAGGGTTAGGGTTAGAGTTAGGGTTAGGTCTAGAGCTAGGGCTAGGGTACGGGTTAGGGTTAGGGTTAGGATTAGGGTTAGGGCTAGGGTAGGGGTTAGGGTTAGGGTTAGGATATGGGTTAGGGTTAGGGCTAGGGCTAGGGCTAGTGTTACGGTAAGTGTTGGAGTTAGCGTTAGGTCTAGAGTTAGGGCTAGGGTTAGGGCTAGGGCTAGGGCTAGGGCTAGGGCTAGGGTTAGGGTTAGGGTTAGGGTTAGGGATAGGGCTAGTGTTAGGGTTAGGGCTAGGGTTAGCGTTAGGGTTAGGGCTAGGGCTAGGGTTAGGGTTAGGTTTAGGGATAGGGCTAGGGTTAGGGTTAGGGCTAGGGTTAGGTTTAGGGTTAGGACTAGGGCTAGGGCTAGGGCTAGGGCTAGGGTTAGGGTTAGGGTTAGGGTTAGGGCTAGAGCTAGGGCTAGGTTTAGGTTTAGGGTTAGGGCTAGGGCTAGGGCTAGGGCTAGGGCTAGAGTTAGGGTTAGGGTTAGGGTTAGGGCTAGTGCTAGAGTTAGGGTTAGGGTTAGGGTTCGGGCTAGGGGTAGGGTTAGAGTTAGAGTTAGGTTTATTGCTAGGGCTAGGACTATGGTTAGGATTAGTGTTAGGGCTAGGGTTAGGGTAAGGGTTAGGGTTAGGGTTAGGGCTAGGGCTAGGGCTAGGGCTAGGGCTAGGGTTAGGGTTAGGGTTAGGTTTAGGGCTAGGGCTGAGGCTAGGATTACGGTTAGG
>OX463236.1:54170824-54178324 GCA_949820135.1 Sylvilagus floridanus
GGGCTAGAGCTAGGGTTAGGTTTAGGGTTATGGTTAGTGTTAGGGCTAGGGCTAGGGGTAGGGCTAGGGCTATGGTTAGGGTTAGGGCAAGGGCTAGGGCTAGGGCTAGGGCTAGGGTTAGGGTTACTGTTATGGTTAGGGCTAGGGCTAGGGCTAGGGCTAGAGCTAGGGTTAGGATTATCGTTTGGGTTATGGCTAGGGCTAGGGCTAGGGTTAGGATTAGGGCTAGGGTTACGGTTAGGGTTAGGGTTAGGTTTAGTGCTAGGGCTAGGGTTAGGGTTATTATTAGGGCTAGGGCTAGGGCAAGAGCTAGGGTTAGAGTTAGGTTTAGGGTTAGGGTTATGGTTAGGGCTAGGGCTAGGGCTAGGGCTAGGGTTAGGGTTAGGGCTAGGGCTAGGGCTAGGGCTAGGTCTAGAGTTAGGGTTAGGGTTTGGGTTAGGTCTAGGGCTAGGGCTAGAGTTATGGTTAGGGCTAGGTTTACGGTTAGGGTTAGGGCTAGGGCTAGGGTTCGGACGAGGCTATGGTTAGGGTTAGGGTTAGGGTTAGGGTTAGGGTTAGGGCAAGGCTAGGGCTAGGGCTAGGGTTAGGGTTAGGGTTAGGGTTAGTGCTAGGGCTACGGCTAGGGCTAGGGCTAGGGTTCGGGTTAGGTTTAGGGTTAGGCCTAGGGCTAGGGCTAGGGCTAGGGCTAGGTTTAGGGTTAGGTTTAGGTTTAAGGTTAGGGCTAGGGCTAGGGCTAGTGCTAGGGCTAGGGCTAGGGCTAGGCCTAGGGATAGGGTTAGGGTTAGGGCTAGGGCTAGGGTTAGGGTTAGGGTTAGGGCTAGGGCTAGGGCTAGGGCTAGGGCTAGGGCTAGGGTTAGGGTTCGGGTTTGGGTTAGGGTTAGGGCTAGGGCTAGGGCTAGGGTTAGGGTCAGGGTTAGGGTTAGGGCTAGTGCTAGGGTTAGGTTTAGTGCTAGGGCTAGTGTAGGGCTAAGGTTAGGGTTAGGTTTAGGGCTAGGGCTAGGGTTAGGGTTAGAGTTAGGGTTAGGGCTAGGTCTAGGGCTAGGGTAAGGGTTAGGGTTAGGGCTAGGGTTAGGGTAAGGGTTAGGATTAGGTTTAGGACTAGGGCTGGGCTATGGCTAGGGCTAGTGTTAGGGTTAGGGTTAGCGTTATGGCTAGGGCAACGGTTAGGGTTAGGGTTAGGACTAGGGCTAGGTATCGGGTTAGGGTTAGGGCTAGGGCTAGGGCTAGGGCTAGTGTTACGGTAAGTGTTGGGGTTAGTGTAAGGGCTAGGGTTAGGGTTAGGGTTAGGGTTAGGGCTAGGGCTATGGCTAGGGCTAGAGCTAGGGTTAGGGTTTGGGTTAGGGATAGGGCTAGGGTTAGTGTTAGGGCTATGGTTAAGATTACGGCTAGGGCTAGGTCTAGGGCTAGGGCTAGGGCCAGGGTTAGGGTTAGGGTTAGGGTTAGGTTTAGGGTTAGAGTTAGGGTTAGGTTTAGGGCTACAGTTACGGTTAGGGTTAGGGTTAGGGTTAGGGCTAGGGCTAGGGCTAGGGCTAGGGCTAGGGCTAGGTTTAGGGTTAGGGTTAGGGTTAGGGTTAGGGCTAGGGCTAGGGTTAGGCTTAGGGCTAGGGCTAGGGTTAAGTTTAGGGTTAGGGCTAGGGCTAGGGCTAGGGCTAGGGCTAGGGTTAGGGTTAGGGTAAGGGCTAGGGCTAGGGCAAGGGTTAGTGTTAGGGTTAGGGTTAGAGTTAGGGTTAGGGCTAGGGCTATGGCTAGGGCTAGAGTTAGGGTTAGGGTTAGGGTTGGGGCTAGGTCTAGGGCTGGGCTAGGGCTAGGGTTAGGGTTAGGGTTAGGGTTAGGGCTAGTGCTAGGGTTAGGGTTAGGCGTAGGATTAGGGTTAGGGTTAGGGCTAGGGCTAGGGCTTGGGCTAGGGTTAGGATTAGGGTTAGGGTTAGGGTTAAGGCTAGGGCTAGGGCTAGGGCTAGGGCTAGGGCTAGGGTTAGGGTTAGGGCTAGGGCTAGTGTTAGGTTTATGGTTAGGGCTAGGGCTAGGGCTAGGGTTAGGTTTAGGTTTATGGCTAGGGTTAGGGTAAGGGTTAGGGTTAGGGTTAGGGCTAGACTTAGGTTTAGGGTTAGGGTTACGTCTAGGGCTAGGGCTAGGGCAAGGGCTAGGGTTAGGGTTAGGGTTAGGGTTAGGGCTAGGGCTAGGGCTAGGGTTAGGCTTAGGGTTAGGTTTAGGGCTAGCGTTAGGGTTAGGGTTAGGGTTAGGGCTAGGGCTAGGGTTAGGGCTAGGGCTAGTGCTAGGGTTAGGGTTAGGGTTAGGGCTAGGGCTAGGATTAGGTTTAGGGTTTGGGTTAGGGCTAGGGCTAGGGCTAGGTTTAGGTTTAGGGCTACGGTTACGGTTAGGGTTAGGGTTAGGGTTAGGGTTAGGGCTAGGGCTAGGGTTAGGTTTAGGGTTATGGCTAGGGCTAGGGTTAGGGCTAGGGTTAAGGCTAGAGCTTGGGTTAGGGTTAGGGTTAGGGGTATGCTTAGGGCTAGGGCTAGGGTTAGGGTTAGGATTAGGGTTAGGGCTAGGGCTAGGCCTAGGGATAGGGTTAGGGTTAGGGCTAGGGCTAGGGTTAGGTTTAGGGTTAGGGCTAGGGCTAGGGCTAGGGCTAGGGCTAGGGTTAGTGTTCGGGTTTGGGTTAGGGTTAGGGCTAGGGCTAGGGCTAGGGTTAGGGTCAGGGTTAGGGTTAGGGCTAGTGCTAGGGTTAGGTTTAGCGCTAGGGCTAGTGTAGGGCTAGGGTTAGGGTTAGGTTTAGGGCTAGGGCTAGGGTTAGGGTTAGAGTTAGGGTTAGGGCTAGGTCTAGGGCTAGGGTAAGGGTTAGGGTTAGGGCTAGGGTTAGGGTAATGGTTAGGATTAGGTTTAGGACTAGGGCTGGGCTATGGCTATGGCTAGTGTTAGGGTTAGGGTTAGCGTTATGGCTAGGGCAACGATTAGGGTTAGGGTTAGGACTAGGGCTAGGTATCGGGTTAGGGTTAGGGCTAGGGCTAGGGCTAGGGCTAGTGTTACGGTAAGTGTTGGGGTTAGTGTAAGGGCTAGGGTTAGGGTTAGGGTTAGGGTTAGGGCTAGGGCTAGGGCTAGGGCTAGAGCTAGGCTTAGGGTTTGGGTTAGGGATAGGGCTAGGGTTAGTGTTAGGGCTATGGTTAAGATTAGGGCTAGGGCTAGGTCTAGGGCTAGGGCTAGGGCCAGGGTTAGGGTTAGGGTTAGGGTTAGGTTTAGGGTTAGAGTTAGGGTTAGGTTTAGGGCTACAGTTACGGTTAGGGTTAGGGTTAGGGTTAGGGCTAGGGCTAGGGCTAGGGCTAGGGCTAGGGCTAGGTTTAGGGTTAGGGTTATGGTTAGGGTTAGGGCTAGGGCTAGGGTTAGGCTTAGGGCTAGGGCTAGGGTTAAGTTTAGGGTTAGGGCTAGGGCTAGGGCTAGGGCTAGGGCTAGGGTTAGGGTTAGGGTAAGGGCTAGGGCTAGGGCAAGGGTTAGTGTTAGGGTTAGGGTTAGAGTTAGGGTTAGGGCTAGGGCTATGGCTAGGGCTAGAGTTAGGGTTAGGGTTAGGGTTGGGGCTAGGTCTAGGGCTGGGCTAGGGCTAGGGTTAGGGTTAGGTTTAGGGCTAGTGCTAGGGTTAGGGTTAGGCGTAGGATTAGGGTTAGGGTTAGGGCTAGGGCTAGGGCTTGGGCTAGGGTTAGGATTAGGGTTAGGGTTAGGGTTAAGGCTAGGGCTAGGGCTAGGGCTAGGGCTAGGGCTAGGGTTAGGGTTAGGGCTAGGGCTAGTGTTAGGTTTATGGTTAGGGCTAGGGCTAGGGCTAGGGTTAGGTTTAGGTTTATGGCTAGGGAGAGGGTAAGGGTTAGGGTTAGGGTTAGGGCTAGGGCTAGTGCTAGGGCTAGGGTTAGGGTTAGGGTTAGGGCTAGACTTAGGGTTAGGGTTAGGGTTACGGCTAGGGCTAGGGCTAGGGCAAGGGCTAGGGTTAGGGTTAGGGTTAGGGTTAGGGCTAGGGCTAGGGCTAGGGTTAGGGTTAGGGTTAGGTTTAGGGCTAGCGTTAGGGTTAGGGTTACGGTTAGGGCTAGGGCTAGGGTTAGGGCTAGGGCTAGTGCTAGGGTTAGGGTTAGGGTTAGGGCTAGGGCTAGGATTAGGTTTAGGGTTTGGGTTAGGGCTAGGGCTAGGGCTAGGTTTAGGTTTAGGGCTACGGTTACGGTTAGGGTTAGGGTTAGGGTTAGGGTTAGGGTTAGGGCTAGGGCTAGGGTTAGGTTTAGGGTTATGGCTAGGGCTAGGGTTAGGGCTAGGGTTAAGGCTAGAGCTAGGGTTAGGGTTAGGGTTAGGGGTATGCTTAGGGCTAGGGCTAGGGTTAGGGTTAGGATTAGGGTTAGGGCTAGGGCTAGGGCTAGGGTTAAGGTTAGGGCTAGGGCTAGGGCTAGGGCTAGGGTTAGGGTTAGGGTTAGGCCTAGGGTTAGGTTTAGGGTTAAGCCTAGGGTTAGGGTTAGGGTTAGGGCTAGGGCTAGGGCTAGGTCTAGGGCTAGGGTTAGGGTTAGGGTTAGGTTTAGGTTTATGTTTAGGGCTAGGGCTAGGGCTAGTGCTAGGCCTAGGGTTAGGGTTAGGTTTAGGTTTAGGTTTAGGGCTAGGGCTAGGGCTAGGGCTAGGGCTAGGCCTAGGCTATGTTTAGGGTTAGGGTTAGGGTTAGGGTTAGGGTTAGGGTTATGGTTAGGGCAAGGCTAGGGCTAGGGCTAGGGTTAGGGTTAGGGTTATCGTTTGGGTTATGGCTAGGGCTAGGGCTAGGGTTAGGATTAGGGCTAGGGTTACGGTTAGGGTTAGGGTTAGGTTTAGTGCTAGGGCTAGTGTTAGGGTTATGTTTAGGGCTAGGGCTAGGGCAAGAGCTAGGGTTAGAGTTAGGGTTAGGGTTAGGGTTATGGTTAGGGTAGGGCTAGGGCTAGGGTTAGGGTTAGGGTTAGGGCTAGGGCTAGGGTTAGGGTTAGGGTTAGGGCTAGGGCTAGGGCTAGGGCTAGGGCTAGGGTTAGGGTTCGGGTTTGGGTTAGAGTTAGGGCTAGGGCTAGGGCTAGGGTTAGGGTCAGGTTTAGGGTTAGGGCTAGTGCTAGGGTTAGGTTTAGCGCTAGGGCTAGTGTAGGGCTAGGGTTAGGGTTAGGTTTAGGGCTAGGGCTAGGGTTAGGGTTAGAGTTAGGGTTAGGGATAGGGCTAGGGCTAGGGTAAAGGTTGGGTTAGGGCTAGGGTTAGGGTAAGTGTTAAGATTAGGGTTAGGACTAGGGCTGGGCTATGGCTAGGGCTAGGGTTAGGGTTAGGGTTAGGGTTAGGGCTAGGGCAACGGTTAGGTTAGGGTTAGGACTAGGGCTAGGTATCGGGTTAGGGTTAGTGCTAGGGCTAGGGCTAGGGCTAATGTTACGGTAATTGTTGGGGTTAGTGTTAGGGCTAGGGTTAGGGTTAGGGTTAGGGTTAGGGCTAGGGCTAGGGCTAGGGCTAGGGCTAGGGTTAGGGTTAGGGTTAGGGATGGGGCTAGGGTTAGGGTTAGGGCTAGGGTTAGGATTAGGGCTAGGGCTAGGGCTAGGGCTAGGGCTAGGGCCAGGGTTAGGGTTAGGGTTAGGGTTAGGTTTAGGGTTAGAGTTAGGGTTAGGGTTAGGGCTACAGTTACGGTTAGGGTTAGGGTTAGGGTTAGGGCTAGGGCTAGGGCTAGGGCTAGGGCTAGGGCTAGGTTTAGTGTTAGGGTTAGGGTTAGGGTTAGGGCTAGGGCTAGGGTTAGGCTTAGGGCTAGGGCTAGGGTTAAGGTTAGGGTTAGGGCTAGGGCTAGGGCTAGGGCTAGGGCTAGGGTTAGGGTTAGGGTTAGGTCTAGGGCTAGGGCAAGGGTTAGTGTTAGGGTTAGGGTTAGAGTTAGGGTTAGGGCTAGGGCTAGGGCTAGGGCTAGAGTTAGGGTTAGGGTTAGGGTTGGGGCTAGGTCTAGGGCTGGGCTAGGGCTAGGGTTACGGTTAGGGTTAGGGTTAGGGCTAGTGCTAGGGTTAGGGTTAGGCGTAGGTTTAGGGTTAGGGTTAGGGTTAGGGCCAGGGCTAGGGCTAGGGTTAGGTTTAGGGTTATGGCTAGGGCTAGGGTTAGGGCTAGGGTTAAGGCTAGAGCTAGGGTTAGGCTTAGGGTTAGGGGTATGCTTAGGGTTAGGGCTAGGGTTAGGGTTAGGATTAGGGTTAGGGCTAGGGCTAGGGCTAGGGTTAAGGTTAGGGCTAGGGCTAGGGCTAGGGCTAGGGCTAGGGCTAGGGTTAGGGTTAGGGTTAGGCCTAGGGTTAGGTTTAGGGTTAAGCCTAGGGTTAGGGTTAGGGTTAGGGCTAGGGCTAGGGCTAGGTCTAGGGCTAGGGTTAGGGTTAGTGTTAGGTTTAGGTTTAGGTTTAGGGCTAGGGCTAGGGCTAGGGCTAGGCCTAGCGTTAGGGTTAGGTTTAGGTTTAGGTTTAGGGGTAGGGCTAGGACTAGGGTTAGGATTAGGGTTAGGGCTACGGTTAGGGTAAGGGTTAGGATTAGGGTTAGGGCTAGGGTTAGGGCTAGGGCTAGGGTTAGGGTTAGGGTTAGGGTTAGGGCTAGGGCAACGGTTAGGTTTAGGGTTAGGACTAGGGCTAGGTATCGGGTTAGGGTTAGGGCTAGGGCTAGGGCTAGGGCTAGTGTTACGGTAAGTGTTGGGGTTAGTGTTAGGTCTAGAGTTAGGGCTAGGGTTAGGGCTAGGGCTAGGGCTAGGGCTAGAGCTAGGGCTAGGGCTAGGGTTAGGGTTAGGGTTAGGGTTAGGGCTAGGGCTAGGGCTAGGGTTAGGGTTAGGGTTAGGTTTAGGGCTAGAGCTAGGGCTAGGGCTAGGGTTAGGGTTAGGGTTAGGGTTTGGGCTAGGGCTAGGGCTAGGGTTAGGGTTAGGGTTAGGTTTAGGGCTAGCGTTAGGGTTAGGGTTACGGTTAGGGCTAGGGCTAGGGTTAGGGCTAGGGCTAGTGCTAGGGTTAGGGTTAGGGTTAGGGCTAGGGCTAGGATTAGGTTTAGGGTTTGGGTTAGGGCTAGGGCTAGGGCTAGGTTAATGTTTAGGGCTACGGTTACGGTTAGGGTTAGGGTTAGGGTTAGGGCTAGGGCTAGGGCTAGGGCTGGGGCTAGGGCTAGGGTTAGGGCTAGGGTTAAGGCTAGAGCTAGGGTTAGGGTTAGGGTTAGGGGTATGCTTAGGGCTAGGGCTAGGGTTTGGGTTAGGGTTAGGGTTTGGGTTAGGGCCTGGGCTAGGGATAGAGTTAGAGTTAGGGCTAGGGTTACGGTTAGGGTTAGGGCTAGGGCTAGGGCTAGGGTTAGGGTTAGGGTTAGGGCTATGGCTAGGGACAGGGCTAGGGCTAGGGCTAGGGTTAGGGTTAGGGTGAGGGCTAGTGCTAGGGCTAGGGTTAGGGTTAGGCTTAGGGTTAGGGCTAGTGCTATGGTTAGGTTTTGGGCTAGGGCTAGGGCTACGACTAGGGTTAGGGTTAGGTTTAGGGCTAGGGCTAGGGTTAGGGTTAGAGT
>OX463236.1:54183324-54188324 GCA_949820135.1 Sylvilagus floridanus
TAGGGCTAGGGCTAGGCTATGTTTAGGGTTAGGGTTAGGGTTAGGGTTAGGGTTAGGGTTATGGTTAGGGCAAGGCTAGGGCTAGGGCTAGGGTTAGGGTTAGGGTTAGGGTTACGGTTAGGGTTAGGGTTAGGTTTAGTGCTAGGGCTAGTGTTAGGGTTATGTTTAGGGCTAGGGCTAGGGCAAGAGCTAGGGTTAGAGTTAGGGTTAGGGTTAGGGTTATGGTTAGGGTAGGGCTAGGGCTAGGGTTAGGGTTAGGGTTAGGGCTAGGGCTAGGGTTAGGGTTAGGGTTAGGGCTAGGGCTAGGGCTAGGGCTAGGGCTAGGGTTAGGGTTAGGGTTAGGTCTAGGGCTAGGGCAAGAGCTAGGGTTAGAGTTAGGGTTAGGTTTAGGGTTATGGTTAGGGTAGGGCTAGGGCTAGGGTTAGGGTTAGGGTTAGGGCTAGGGCTAGGGTTAGGGTTAGGGTTAGGGCTAGGGCTAGGGCTAGGGCTAGGGCTAGGGCTAGGGTTAGGGTTAGGGTTAGGGCTAGGGCTAGGGTTAGGCTTAGGGCTAGGGCTAGGGTTAAGGTTAAGGTTAGGGCTAGGGCTAGGGCTAGGGCTAGGGCTAGGGTTAGGGTTAGGGTTAGGTCTAGGGCTAGGGCAAGGGTTAGTGTTAGGGTTAGGGTTAGAGTTAGGGTTAGGGCTAGGGCTAGGGCTAGGGCTAGAGTTAGGGTTAGGGTTAGGGTTGGGGCTAGGTCTAGGGCTGGGCTAGGGCTAGGGTTACGGTTAGGGTTAGGGTTAGTGCTAGTGCTAGGGTTAGGGTTAGGCGTAGGT
The DNA here is from genome assembly GCA_949820135.1 of Sylvilagus floridanus. Lineage (NCBI taxonomy): Eukaryota > Metazoa > Chordata > Mammalia > Lagomorpha > Leporidae > Sylvilagus > Sylvilagus floridanus. The sequence continues at coordinate 54,184,135 of OX463236.1, forward strand.
TTAGGGTTAGGGTTAGGGTTAGGGCCAGGGCTAGGGCTAGGGTTAGGTTTAGGGTTATGGCTAGGGCTAGGGTTAGGGCTAGGGTTAAGGCTAGAGCTAGGGTTAGGCTTAGGGTTAGGGGTATGCTTAGGGCTAGGGCTAGGGTTAGGGTTAGGATTAGGTTTAGGGCTAGGGCTAGGGCTAGGGTTAAGGTTAGGGCTAGGGCTAGGGCTAGGGCTAGGGCTAGGGCTAGGGTTAGGGTTAGGGTTAGGCCTAGGGTTAGGTTTAGGGTTAAGCCTAGGGTTAGGGTTAGGGTTAGGGCTAGGGCTAGGGCTAGGTCTAGGGCTAGGGTTAGGGTTAGTGTTAGGTTTAGGTTTAGGTTTAGGGCTAGGGCTAGGGCTAGGGCTAGGCCTAGGGTTAGGTTTAGGGCTAGCATTAGGGTTAGGGTTAGGGTTAGGGCTAGGGCTAGGGTTAGGGCTAGGGCTAGTGCTAGGGTTAGGGTTAGGGTTAGGGCTAGGGCTAGGATTAGGTTTAGGGTTTGGGTTAGGGCTAGGGCTAGGGCTAGGTTTAGGTTTAGGGCTACGGTTACGGTTAGGGTTAGGGTTAGGGTTAGGGTTAGGGCTAGGGCTAGTGTTAGGTTTAGGGTTATGGCTAGGGTTAGGGTTAGGGCTAGGGTTAAGGCTAGAGCTAGGGTTAGGGTTAGGGTTAGGGGTATGCTTAGGGCTAGGTCTAGGGTTAGGGTTAGGATTAGGGTTAGGGCTAGGGCTAGGGCTAGGGTTAAGCTTAGGTCTAGGGCTAGGGCTAGGGCTAGGGCTAGGGCTAGGGTTAGGGTTAGGGTTAGGCCTAGGGTTAGGTTTAGGGTTAAGCCTAGGGTTAGGGTTAGGGTAAGGGCTAGGGCTAGGGCTAGGTCTAGGGCTAGGGTTAGGGTTAGGGTTAGGTTTAGGTTTAGGTTTAGGGCTAGGGCTAGGGCTAGGGCTAGGCCTAGCGTTAGGGTTAGGTTTAGGTTTAGGTTTAGGGGTAGGGCTAGGACTAGGGTTAGGATTAGGGTTAGGGCTACGGTTAGGGTAAGGGTTAGGATTAGGGTTAGGGCTAGGGTTAGGGCTAGGGCTAGGGTTAGGGTTAGGGTTAGGGTTAGGGCTAGGGCAACGGTTAGGTTTAGGGTTAGGACTAGGGCTAGGTATCGGGTTAGGGTTAGGGCTAGGGCTAGGGCTAGGGCTAGTGTTACGGTAAGTGTTGGGGTTAGTGTTAGGTCTAGAGTTAGGGCTAGGGTTAGGGCTAGGGCTAGGGCTAGGGCTAGAGCTAGGGCTAGGGCTAGGGTTAGGGTTAGGGTTAGGGTTAGGGCTAGGGCTAGGGCTAGGGTTAGGGTTAGGGTTAGGTTTAGGGCTAGAGCTAGGGCTAGGGCTAGGGTTAGGGTTAGGGTTAGGGTTAGGGCTAGGGCTAGGGCTAGGGTTAGGGTTAGGGTTAGGTTTAGGGCTAGCGTTAGGGTTAGGGTTACGGTTAGGGCTAGGGCTAGGGTTAGGGCTAGGGCTAGTGCTAGGGTTAGGGTTAGGGTTAGGGCTAGGGCTAGGATTAGGTTTAGGGTTTGGGTTAGGGCTAGGGCTAGGGCTAGGTTTAGGTTTAGGGCTATGGTTACGGTTAGGGTTAGGGTTAGGGTTAGGGTTAGGGCTAGGGCTAGGGCTAGGGCTGGGGCTAGGGCTAGGGTTAGGGCTAGGGTTAAGGCTAGAGCTAGGGTTAGGGTTAGGGTTAGGGGTATGCTTAGGGCTAGGGCTAGGGTTTGGGTTAGGGTTAGGGTTTGGGTTAGGGCCTGGGCTAGGGATAGAGTTAGAGTTAGGGCTAGGGTTACGGTTAGGGTTAGGGCTAGGGCTAGGGCTAGGGTTAGGGTTAGGGTTAGGGCTATGGCTAGGGACAGGGCTAGGGCTAGGGCTAGGGTTAGGGTTAGGGTGAGGGCTAGTGCTAGGGCTAGGGTTAGGGTTAGGCTTAGGGTTAGGGCTAGTGCTATGGTTAGGTTTTGGGCTAGGGCTAGGGCTACGGCTAGGGTTAGGGTTAGGTTTAGGGCTAGGGCTAGGGTTAGGGTTAGAGTTAGGGTTAGGTCTAGAGCTAGGGCTAGGGTAGGGGTTAGGGTTAGGGCTAGGGTTAGGGTAAGGGTTAGGATTAGGGTTAGGGCTAGGGTTAGGGCTAGGGCTAGGGTTAGGGTTAGGGTTAGGGTTAGGGCTAGGGCAACGGTTAGGTTTAGGGTTAGGACTAGGGCTAGGTATTGGGTTAGGCTTAGGCTAGGGCTAGGGCTAGGGCTAGTGTTACGGTAAGTGTTGGGGTTAGTGTTAGGTCTAGAGTTAGAGCTAGGGTTAGGGCTAGGGCTAGGGCTAGGGCTAGGGCTAGGGCCAGGGTTAGGGTTAGGGTTAGGGTTAGGGATAGGGCTAGGGTTAGGGTTAGGGCTAGGGTTAGGGTTAGGGTTAGGGCTAGGGCTAGGGTTAGGGTTAGGGTTAGGGATAGGTCTAGGGTTAGGGTTAGGGCTAGTGTTAGGGTTAGGGTTAGGGCTAGGGCTAGGGCTAGGGCTAGGGCTAGGGTTAGGGTTAGCGTTAGGGTTAGGGCTAGGGCTAGGGCTAGGTTTAGGTTTAGGGTTAGGGCTAGGGCTAGGGCTAGGGCTAGGGCTAGGGCTAGAGTTAGGGTTAGGGTTAGGGTTAGGGCTAGTGCTAGAGTTAGGGTTAGGGTTAGTGTTAGGGTTAGGGCTAAGGCTAGGGCTAGGGCTAGGGCTAAGATTAGGGTTAGTGCTAAGGCTAGGGTTAGGGTTAGGGCTAGGGCTAGGGTTAGGTTTAGGTCTAGGGCTAGGACTAGGGCTAGGGTTAGGGTTAGGGTTAGGGCTAGGGCTAGGGTTAGAGTTAGAGTTAGGTTTATGGCCAGGGCTAGGACTAGGGTTAGGATTAGGGTTAGGGCTAGGGTTAGGGTAAGGGTTAGGATTAGGGTTAGGGCTAGGGTTAGGGCTAGGGCTAGGGTTAGGGTTAGGGTTAGGGCTAGGGCAACGGTTAGGTTTAGGTTTAGGACTATGGCTAGGTATCGGTTTAGGGTTAGGGCTAGGGCTAGGGCTAGGGCTAGTGTTACGGTAAGTGTTGGGGTTAGTGTTAAGTCTAGAGTTAGGGCTAGGGTTAGGGCTAGGGCTAGGGCTAGGGCTAGGGCTAGGGTTAGGGTTAGGGTTAGGGTTAGGGATAGGGCTAGGGTTAGGGTTAGGGCTAGGGCTAGGGTTAGGGTTAGGGCTAGGGCTAGGGTTAGGGTTAGGGTTAGGGATAGGGCTAGGGTTAGGGTTAGGGCTAGGGTTAGGGTTAGGGTTCGGGCTAGGGCTAGGGCTAGGGCTAGGGTTAGGTTTAGGGTTAGGGTTAGGGTTAGGGCTAGGGCTAGGGCTAGGTTAGGTTTAGGGTTAGGGCTAGGGCTAAGGATAGGGCTAGGGCTAGGGCTAGAGTTAGGTTTAGGGTTAGGGTTAGGGCTAGTGCTAGAGTTAGGGTTAGGGTTAGGGTTAGGGTTAGGGTTAGGGCTAAGGCTAGGGCTAGGGCTAGGGCTAAGATTAGGGATAGGGCTAGGGCTAGGGTTAGGGTTAGGGCTAGGGCTAGGGTTAGGTTTAGGGCTAGGGCTAGGACTAGGGCTAGGGTTAGGGTTACGGTTAGGGTTAGGGCTAGGGCTAGGGTTAGAGTAAGAGTTAGGTTTAAGGCTAGGGCTAGGACTAGGGTTAGGATTAGGGCTAGGACTAGGGTTAGGGTTAGGGTTAGGTTTAGGGCTAGGGCTAAGGCTAGGATTACGGTTAGGGTTAGGGCTGGGGCTAGGTATAGGGTTAGGTTTAGGGCTAGGTCTAGGGCTAGGGATAGGGCCAGTGTTAGGGTTAGGGTTGGGGTTAGTGTTAGGGCTAGTGTTCGGGTTAGGGTTACAGATAGGGCTAGGGCTAGGGCTAGGGTTATGCTTAGGGTTAGGGCTAGGGCTAGGGTTAGGGTTAGGGCTAGGGTTAGGGTTAGGGTTAGGGCTAGGGTTAGGGCTAGGGCTAGGTCTAGGGCTAGGGCTAGGGTTAGGGTTAGGGTTAGGGCTAGGGCTAGGGCTATGGCTAGGTTTAGGTTTAGGGTTAGGGCTAGGGCTAGGGTTAGGGTTAGGGTTAGGGTTAGGGTTAGGGCTAGGGCTAGGGCTAGGGCTAGGGTTAGGTTTAGGGTTAGGGCTAGGGCTAGGGCTATGGCTAG
>OX463236.1:54210824-54225824 GCA_949820135.1 Sylvilagus floridanus
CTAGGGTTAGGGTTAGGGTTAGGGCTAGAGCTAGGAATAGGGTTAGGGTTAGGGCTAGGGCTAGGGGTAGGGCTAGGGCTAGGGCCAGTGTTAGGGTTAGGGTTGGGGTTAGTGTTAGGGCTAGGGTTAGTGTTAGGGTTAGGGCTAGGGCTAGGTTTATGATTAAGCCAAGGGTTATGGTTAGGGTTAGAGTTAGGGCTAGGGCTAGAGCTAGGGCTAGGTCTAGGGCTAGGGTTAGGGTTAGGGTTAGGGCTAGGGCTAGGGCTACGGCTAGGGCTAGGGTTAGGTTTAGGGTTATGGCTACGGCTAGGTTTAGCGTTACGGTTAGGGTTAGGGTTAGGGCTAGGGCTAGGGCTAGGGCTAGGGCTAGGGCTAGGGTTAGGGTTAGGGTTTGGGTAAGGGCTAGGGCTAGGGTTAGGGTTAGGTTTAGGGCTAGGGCTAGGGTTAGGGTTAGGGCTAGGGCTAGGGTTAGGGTTAGGGTTGGGGTTAGGGCTAGGGTTAGGGTTAGGGTTAGGGCTAGGGCTAGGGCTAGGTTTAGGTTTAGGGTTATGGCTAGGGCTAGGTTTAGAGTTACGGTTAGGGTTAGGGTTAGGGCTAGGGCTATCGCTAGGGCTAGGGCTAGGGTTAGGGTTAGGGTTTGGGTTAGGCCTAGGGCTAGGGCTAGGGCTAGGGCTAGGGTTAGGGTTAGGGTTTGGGTTAGAGCTAGGGCTAGGGCTAGGGTTAGGTTTAGGGCTAGGGTTAGGGTTTGGGTTAGGGCTAGGGCTAGGGTTAGGTTTAGGGCTAGGGCTAGGGTTAGGGTTAGGGTTAGGGCTAGGGCTAGGGCTAGGTTTAGGGTTAGGGTAAGGGATAGGGCTAGGCTTAGGGTTAGGGCTAGGGCTAGGGCTAAGTTTAGGGTTAGGGTTAGGGCTAGGGTTAGGGTAAGTGTTAGGTTTAGTGTTAGGGCTAGGGCCAGGGCTATGGCTAGGGCTATGGTTATGGTTAGGTTTAGGGTTAGTGTTAGGGCTAGGTCTAGGGCTAGGGTTAGGATTAGGGTTAGGGTTAGGGCTAGGGCTAGGATTAGGGTTAGGGTTAGGGTTAGGGCTAGGGCTAGGGCTAGGTTTAGGTTTAGGGCTACGGTTACGGTTAGGGTTAATGTTAGGGTTAGGGTTAGGGCTAGGACTAAAGCTAGGGCTAGGGCTAGGTTTAGGGTTAGGGTTAGGGTTAGGGTTAGGGCTAGGGCTAGGGCTAGGTTTAGGTTTAGGGCTACGGTTACGGTTAGGGTTAAGGTTAGGGTTAGGGTTAGGGCTAGGACTAAAGCTAGGGCTAGGTCTAGGGCTAGGGTTAGGGTTTGGGTTAGGGCTAGGGCTAGGGCTAGGTCTAGGGCTAGGTTTAGCGTTAGGGTTAGGGTTAGGACTAGGGCTAGGGTTAGGGTTAGGGTTAGGGTTAGGGCTAGGGCTAGGGCTAGGGCTAGGTCTAGGGCTAGGGTTAGGGTTAGGGTTAGGGCTAGGGCTAGGGTTAGGGTTAGGGCTAGGGCTAGGGTTAGGGTTAGGGTTAGGGCTAGGGCTAGGGCTAGGGCTAGGGCTAGGGTTAGGGTTAGGGTTAGGGTTAGGGCTAGGGCTAGGGCTAGGGCTAGGGCTAGGTCTAGGGCTAGGGTTAGGGTTAGGGTTAGGGCTAGGGCTAGGGTTAGGGTTAGGGCTAGGGCTAGGGTTAGGGTTAGGGTTAGGGCTAGGGCTAGGGCTAGGGCTAGGGCTAGGGTTAGGGTTAGGGTTAGGGCTAGGGATAGGGTAAGTGTTAGGTTTAGGGTTAGGGTTGGGCCAGGGCTATGTCTAGGGCTAGGGTTAGGGTTAGGGTTAGGGTTAGGGTTAGCGCTAGGGCTAGGGCTAGGGTTAGGGTTAGGGTTAGGGCTAGAGCTAGGAATAGGGTTAGGGTTAGGGCTAGGGCTAGGTGTAGGGCTAGGGCTAGGGCCAGTGTTAGGGTTAGGGTTGGGGTTAGTGTTAGGGCTAGGGTTAGTGTTAGGGTTAGGGCTAGGGCTAGGTTTATGATTAAGCCAAGGGTTATGGTTAGGGTTAGAGTTAGGGCTAGGGCTAGAGCTAGGGCTAGGTCTAGGGCTAGGGTTAGGGTTAGGGTTAGGGCTAGGGCTAGGGCTACGGCTAGGGCTAGGGTTAGGTTTAGGGTTATGGCTACGGCTAGGTTTAGCGTTACGGTTAGGGTTAGGGTTAGGGCTAGGGCTAGGGCTAGGGCTAGGGCTAGGGCTAGGGTTAGGGTTAGGGTTTGGGTTAGGGCTAGGGCTAGGGCTAGGGTTAGGTTTAGGGCTAGGGCTAGGGTTAGGGTTAGGGCTAGGGCTAGGGTTAGGGTTAGGGTTGGGGTTAGGTCTAGGGCTAGGGTAAGGGTTAGGGCTAGGGCTAGGGTTAGGGTTAGGACTAGGGTTAGGGTTAGGGTTAGGGTTAGGGCTAGGGCTAGGGCTAGGGCTAGGTCTAGGGCTAGGGTTAGGGTTAGGGTTAGGGCTAGGGCTAGGGTTATGGTTAGGGCTAGGGCTAGGGTTAGGGTTAGGGTTAGGGCTAGGGTTAGGGCTAGGGCTAGGGCTAGGGTTAGGATTAGGGTTAGGGTTAGAGCTAGGGCTAGGGTTAGGGTTAGAGTTAGGGTTAGGGCTAGGGCTAGGGCTAAGTTTAGGGTTAGGGTTAGGGCTAGGGTTAGGGTTAGGTTTAGTGTTAGGGCTAGAGCCAGGGCTATGGCTAGGTCTATGGTTAGGGTTAGGTTTAGGCTTAGGGTTAGGGCTAGGGCTATGGCTAGGGTGAGGTTTAGGGTTAGGGCTAGGGCTAGGATTAGGGTTAGGGTTAGGGTTAGGGCTAGGGCTAGGGCTAGGTTTAGGTTTAGGGTTACGGTTACGGTTAGGGTTAGGGTTAGGGTTAGGGTTAGGGTTAGGGTAAGTGTTAGGTTTAGTGTTAGGGCTAGGGCCAGGGCTATGTCTAGGGCTATGGTTAGGGTTAGGTTTAGGGTTAGGTTTAGGGCTAGGGGTAGGGCTAGGGATAGGGCTAGGGTTAGGGTTAGGGTTAGGGCTAGGGTTAGGGTTAGGGTTAGGGCTAGGGCTAGGGTTTGGGTTAGGGTTAGGGTTAGGGTTAGGGCTAGGTTTAGGGTTAGGTTTAGGGTTAGGGCTAGGGCTAGGGCTAGGGCTAGGGCTAGGGCTAGGGTTAGGGTTAGGGTTTGGGTTAGGGCTAGGGCTAGCGTTAGGATTAGGGTTAGGGCTAGGGTTATGGTTAGGGTTAGGCTTAGGGTTCGTGTTAGAGCTAGGGCTAGGGCTAGGGCTAGGGTTAGGGTTACGGCTAGGGCTAGGGTTAGATTTAGGGTTATAGCTAGGGCTAGGATTAGGGTTACGGTTAGGGATAGGGCTAGGGTTAGGTTAAGGTTTAGGGTTAGGTTTAGGGTTAGGGCTAGGGCTAGGGCTAGGGCTAGGGCTAGGGTTAGGGTTAGGGTTTGGGTTAGGGCTAGGGCTAGGGCTAGGGTTAGGGTTAGGGCTAGGGCTAGGGCTAGGGCTAGCTTTAGGGCTTGGGCTAGGGTTAGGGTTAGGGTTAGGGCTAGGGCTAGGGTTAGGGTTAGGGCTAGGGTTAGGGTTAGGGTTAGGGCTAGGGCTAGGGCTAGGGCTAGGTCTAGGGCTAGGGTTATGGTTAGGGTTAGAGCTAGGGCTAGGGTTAGGCTTAGGGCTAGGGCTAGGGTTAAGGTTAGGGTTAGGGCTAGGGCTAGGGCTAGGGCTAGGGCTAGGGCTAGGGTTAGGGTTAGGGTTAGGGTTAGGGCTAGGGTTAGGGCTAGGGCTAGGGCTAGGTTTAGGGTTAGGGTAAGGGATAGGGCTAGGCTTAGGGTTAGGGCTAGGGCTAGGGCTAAGTTTAGGGTTAGGGTTAGGGCTAGGGTTAGGGTAAGTGTTAGGTTTAGTGTTAGGGCTAGGGCCAGGGCTATGGCTAGGGCTATGGTTATGGTTAGGTTTAGGGTTAGTGTTAGGGCTAGGGCTAGGGCTAGGGTTAGGGTTCGGGTTAGGGTTAGGGCTAGGGCTAGGATTAGGGTTAGGGTTAGGGTTAGGGCTAGGGCTAGGGCTAGGTTTAGGTTTAGGGCTACGGTTACGGTTAGGGTTAAGGTTAGGGTTAGGGTTAGGGCTAGGACTAAAGCTAGGGCTAGGGCTAGGTTTAGGGTTAGGGTTAGGGTTAGGGTTAGGGCTAGGGCTAGGGCTAGGTTTAGGTTTAGGGCTACGGTTACGGTTAGGGTTAAGGTTAGGGTTAGGGTTAGGGCTAGGACTAAAGCTAGGGCTAGGTCTAGGGCTAGGGTTAGGGTTTGGGTTAGGGCTAGGGCTAGGGCTAGGTGTAGGGCTAGGTTTAGCGTTAGGGTTAGGGTTAGGGCTAGGGCTAGGGTTAGGGTTAGGGTTAGGGTTAGGGCTAGGGCTAGGGCTAGGGCTAGGTCTAGGGCTAGGGTTAGGGTTAGGGTTAGGGCTAGGGCTAGGGTTAGGGTTAGGGCTAGGGCTAGGGTTAGGGTTAGGGTTAGGGCTAGGGCTAGGGCTAGGGCTAGGGCTAGGGTTAGGGTTAGGGTTAGGGCTAGCGCTAGGGTTAGAGTTAGAGTTAGGGTTAGGGCTAGGGCTAGGGCTAAGTTTAGGGTTAGGGTTAGGGCTAGGGATAGGGTAAGTGTTAGGTTTAGGGTTAGGGTTGGGCCAGGGCTATGTCTAGGGCTAGGGTTAGTGTTAGGGTTAGGGTTAGGGTTAGCGCTAGGGCTAGGGCTAGGGTTAGGGTTAGGGTTAGGGCTAGAGCTAGGAATAGGGTTAGGGTTAGGGCTAGGGCTAGGGGTAGGGCTAGGGCTAGGGCCAGTGTTAGGGTTAGGGTTGGGGTTAGTGTTAGGGCTAGGGTTAGTGTTAGGGTTAGGGCTAGGGCTAGGTTTATGATTAAGCCAAGGGTTATGGTTAGGGTTAGAGTTAGGGCTAGGGCTAGAGCTAGGGCTAGGTCTAGGGCTAGGGTTAGGGTTAGGGTTAGGGCTAGGGCTAGGGCTACGGCTAGGGCTAGGGTTAGGTTTAGGGTTATGGCTACGGCTAGGTTTAGCGTTACGGTTAGGGTTAGGGTTAGGGCTAGGGCTAGGGCTAGGGCTAGGGCTAGGGCTAGGGTTAGGGTTAGGGTTTGGGTAAGGGCTAGGGCTAGGGTTAGGGTTAGGTTTAGGGCTAGGGCTAGGGTTAGGGTTAGGGCTAGGGCTAGGGTTAGGGTTAGGGTTGGGGTTAGGGCTAGGGTTAGGGTTAGGTTTAGGGCTAGGGCTAGGGCTAGGTTTAGGTTTAGGGTTATGGCTAGGGCTAGGTTTAGAGTTACGGTTAGGGTTAGGGTTAGGGCTAGGGCTATCGCTAGGGCTAGGGCTAGGGTTAGGGTTAGGGTTTGGGTTAGGCCTAGGGCTAGGGCTAGGGCTAGGGCTAGGGTTAGGGTTAGGGTTTGGGTTAGAGCTAGGGCTAGGGCTAGGGTTAGGTTTAGGGCTTGGGTTAGGGTTTGGGTTAGGGCTAGGGCTAGGGTTAGGTTTAGGGCTAGGGCTAGGGTTAGGGTTAGGGTTAGGGCTAGGGCTAGGGCTAGGTTTAGGGTTAGGGTAAGGGATAGGGCTAGGCTTAGGGTTAGGGCTAGGGCTAGGGCTAAGTTTAGGGTTAGGGTTAGGGCTAGGGTTAGGGTAAGTGTTAGGTTTAGTGTTAGGGCTAGGGCCAGGGCTATGGCTAGGGCTATGGTTATGGTTAGGTTTAGGGTTAGTGTTAGGGCTAGGTCTAGGGCTAGGGTTAGGATTAGGGTTAGGGTTAGGGCTAGGGCTAGGATTAGGGTTAGGGTTAGGGTTAGGGCTAGGGCTAGGGCTAGGTTTAGGTTTAGGGCTACGGTTACGGTTAGGGTTAATGTTAGGGTTAGGGTTAGGGCTAGGACTAAAGCTAGGGCTAGGGCTAGGTTTAGGGTTAGGGTTAGGGTTAGGGTTAGGGCTAGGGCTAGGGCTAGGTTTAGGTTTAGGGCTACGGTTACGGTTAGGGTTAAGGTTAGGGTTAGGGTTAGGGCTAGGACTAAAGCTAGGGCTAGGTCTAGGGCTAGGGTTAGGGTTTGGGTTAGGGCTAGGGCTAGGGCTAGGTCTAGGGCTAGGTTTAGCGTTAGGGTTAGGGTTAGGACTAGGGCTAGGGTTAGGGTTAGGGTTAGGGTTAGGGCTAGGGCTAGGGCTAGGGCTAGGTCTAGGGCTAGGGTTAGGGTTAGGGTTAGGGCTAGGGCTAGGGTTAGGGTTAGGGCTAGGGCTAGGGTTAGGGTTAGGGTTAGGGCTAGGGCTAGGGCTAGGGCTAGGGCTAGGGTTAGGGTTAGGGTTAGGGTTAGGGCTAGGGCTAGGGCTAGGGCTAGGGCTAGGTCTAGGGCTAGGGTTAGGGTTAGGGTTAGGGCTAGGGCTAGGGTTAGGGTTAGGGCTAGGGCTAGGGTTAGGGTTAGGGTTAGGGCTAGGGCTAGGGCTAGGGCTAGGGCTAGGGTTAGGGTTAGGGTTAGGGCTAGGGATAGGGTAAGTGTTAGGTTTAGGGTTAGGGTTGGGCCAGGGCTATGTCTAGGGCTAGGGTTAGGGTTAGGGTTAGGGTTAGGGTTAGCGCTAGGGCTAGGGCTAGGGTTAGGGTTAGGGTTAGGGCTAGAGCTAGGAATAGGGTTAGGGTTAGGGCTAGGGCTAGGTGTAGGGCTAGGGCTAGGGCCAGTGTTAGGGTTAGGGTTGGGGTTAGTGTTAGGGCTAGGGTTAGTGTTAGGGTTAGGGCTAGGGCTAGGTTTATGATTAAGCCAAGGGTTATGGTTAGGGTTAGAGTTAGGGCTAGGGCTAGAGCTAGGGCTAGGTCTAGGGCTAGGGTTAGGGTTAGGGTTAGGGCTAGGGCTAGGGCTACGGCTAGGGCTAGGGTTAGGTTTAGGGTTATGGCTACGGCTAGGTTTAGCGTTACGGTTAGGGTTAGGGTTAGGGCTAGGGCTAGGGCTAGGGCTAGGGCTAGGGCTAGGGTTAGGGTTAGGGTTTGGGTTAGGGCTAGGGCTAGGGCTAGGGTTAGGTTTAGGGCTAGGGCTAGGGTTAGGGTTAGGGCTAGGGCTAGGGTTAGGGTTAGGGTTGGGGTTAGGTCTAGGGCTAGGGTAAGGGTTAGGGCTAGGGCTAGGGTTAGGGTTAGGACTAGGGTTAGGGTTAGGGTTAGGGTTAGGGCTAGGGCTAGGGCTAGGGCTAGGTCTAGGGCTAGGGTTAGGGTTAGGGTTAGGGCTAGGGCTAGGGTTATGGTTAGGGCTAGGGCTAGGGTTAGGGTTAGGGTTAGGGCTAGGGTTAGGGCTAGGGCTAGGGCTAGGGTTAGGATTAGGGTTAGGGTTAGAGCTAGGGCTAGGGTTAGGGTTAGAGTTAGGGTTAGGGCTAGGGCTAGGGCTAAGTTTAGGGTTAGGGTTAGGGCTAGGGTTAGGGTTAGGTTTAGTGTTAGGGCTAGAGCCAGGGCTATGGCTAGGTCTATGGTTAGGGTTAGGTTTAGGCTTAGGGTTAGGGATAGGGCTATGGCTAGGGTGAGGTTTAGGGTTAGGGCTAGGGCTAGGATTAGGGTTAGGGTTAGGGTTAGGGCTAGGGCTAGGGCTAGGTTTAGGTTTAGGGTTACGGTTACGGTTAGGGTTAGGGTTAGGGTTAGGGTTAGGGTTAGGGTAAGTGTTAGGTTTAGTGTTAGGGCTAGGGCCAGGGCTATGTCTAGGGCTATGGTTAGGGTTAGGTTTAGGGTTAGGTTTAGGGCTAGGGGTAGGGCTAGGGATAGGGCTAGGGTTAGGGTTAGGGTTAGGGCTAGGGTTAGGGTTAGGGTTAGGGCTAGGGCTAGGGTTTGGGTTAGGGTTAGGGTTAGGGTTAGGGCTAGATTTAGGGTTAGGTTTAGGGTTAGGGCTAGGGCTAGGGCTAGGGCTAGGGCTAGGGCTAGGGTTAGGGTTAGGGTTTGGGTTAGGGCTAGGGCTAGCGTTAGGATTAGGGTTAGGGCTAGGGTTATGGTTAGGGTTAGGCTTAGGGTTCGTGTTAGAGCTAGGGCTAGGGCTAGGGCTAGGGTTAGGGTTACGGCTAGGGCTAGGGTTAGATTTAGGGTTATAGCTAGGGCTAGGATTAGGGTTACGGTTAGGGATAGGGCTAGGGTTAGGTTAAGGTTTAGGGTTAGGTTTAGGGTTAGGGCTAGGGCTAGGGCTAGGGCTAGGGCTAGGGTTAGGGTTAGGGTTTGGGTTAGGGCTAGGGCCAGGGCTAGGGTTAGGGTTAGGGCTAGGGCTAGGGCTAGGGCTAGCTTTAGGGCTTGGGCTAGGGTTAGGGTTAGGGTTAGGGCTAGGGCTAGGGTTAGGGTTAGGGCTAGGGTTAGGGTTAGGGTTAGGGCTAGGGCTAGGGCTAGGGCTAGGTCTAGGGCTAGGGTTATGGTTAGGGTTAGAGCTAGGGCTAGGGTTAGGCTTAGGGCTAGGGCTAGGGTTAAGGTTAGGGTTAGGGCTAGGGCTAGGGCTAGGGCTAGGGCTAGGGCTAGGGTTAGGGTTAGGGTTAGGGTTAGGTCTAGGGCTAGGGCAAGGGTTAGTGTTAGGGTTAGGGTTAGAGTTAGGGTTAGGGCTTGGGCTAGGGCTAGGGCTAGAGTTAGGGTTAGGGTTAGGGTTGGGGCTAGGTCTAGGGCTGGGCTAGGGCTAGGGTTAGGGTTAGTGTTAGGGTTAGGGCTAGTGCTAGGGTTAGGGTTAGGCGTAGGGTTAGGGTTAGGGTTAGGGTTAGGGCTAGGGCTAGGGCTTGGGCTAGGGTTAGGATTAGGGTTAGGGTTAGGGTTAAGGCTAGGGCTAGGGCTAGGGTTAGGGCTAGGGTTAGGGTTAGGGTTAGGGCTAGGGCTAGTGTTAGGTTTATGGTTAGGGCTAGGGCTAGGGCTAGGGTTAGGTTTAGGTTTATGGCTAGGGTTAGGGTAAGGGTTAGGGTTAGGGTTAGGGCTAGGGCTAGGGCTAGGGCTAGGGTTAGGGTTAGGGTTAGGGCTAGAGTTAGGGTTAGGGTTAGGGTTAGGGCTAGGGCTAGGGCTAGGGCTAGGGCTAGGGTTAGGGTTAGGGTTAGGGCTAGGGCTAGGGCTAGGGTTAGGGTTAGGCTTAGGTTTAGGGCTAGCGTTAGGGTTAGGGTTAGGGTTAGGGCTAGGGCTAGGGTTAGGGCTAGGGCTAGTGCTAGGGTTAGGGTTAGGGTTAGGGCTAGGGCTAGGATTAGGTTTAGGGTTTGGGTTAGGGCTAGGGCTAGGGCTAGGTTTAGGTTTAGGGCTACGGTTACTGTTAGGGTTAGGCTTAGGGCTAGGGCTAGGGATAGGCTTAGGGCTAGGGCTAGGGTTAAGGTTAGGGTTAGGGCTAGGGCTAGGTTTAGGTTTAGGGTTATGGCTAGGGCTAGGGTTAGGGCTAGGGTTAAGGATAGAGCTAGGGTTAGGGTTAGGGTTAGGGGTATGCTTAGGGCTAGGTCTAGGGTTAGGGTTAGGATTAGGGTTAGGGCTAGGGCTAGGGCTAGGATTAAGGTTAGGGCTAGGGCTAGGGCTAGGGCTAGGGCTAGGTCTAGGGTTAGGGTTAGGGTTAGGCCTAGGGTTAGGTTTAGGTTTAAGCCTAGGGTTAGGGTTAGGGTTAGGGCTAGGGCTAGGGCTAGGTCTAGGGCTAGGGTTAGGGTTAGGGTTAGGTTTAGGTTTAGGTTTAGCGCTAGGGCTAGGGCTAGGGCTAGGCCTAGGGTTAGGGTTAGGGCTAGGGCTAGGGTTAGGGTTAGGGTTAGGGTTAGGGCTAGGGCTAGGGCTAGGGCTAGGGCTAGGGCTAGGGTTAGCGTTAGGGTTTGGGTTAGGGCCTGGGCTAGGGATAGAGTTAGAGTTAGGGCTACGGTTACGGTTAGGGCTAGGGCTAGAGCTAGGGCTAGGGTTAGGGTTAGGTTTTGGGCTAGGGCTAGGGTTAGGGTTAGAGTTAGGGTTAGGTCTAGATCTATGGCTAGGGTAGGGGTTAGGGTTAGGGCTAGGGTTAGGGTAATGGTTAGGATTAGGGTTAGGGCTAGGGTTAGGGCTAGGGCTAGTGTTAGGGTTAAGGTTAGGGTTAGGGCTAGGGCAACGGTTAGGTTTAGTGTTAGGACTAGGGCTAGGTATCGGGTTAGGGTTAGGGCTAGGGCTAGGGCTAGTGTTACGGTAAGTGTTGGGGTTAGTGTTAGGTCTAGAGTTAGGGCTAGGGTTAGGGCTAGGGCTAGGGCTAGGGCTAGGGCTAGGGTTAGGGTTAGGGTTAGGGATAGGGCTAGGGTTAGGGTTAGGGCTAGGGTTAGTGTTAGGGTTAGGGCTAGGGCTATGGTTAGGGTTAGGATTAGGGATAGGGCTAGGGTTAGGGTTAGGGCTAGGGTTAGGATTAGGGTTAGGGCTACGGCTAGGGCTAGGGTTAGGGTTAGGGTTAGGGTTAGGGCAAGGGCTAGGGCTAGGTTTAGGTTTAGGGTTAGGGTTAGGGCTAGGGCTAGGGCTAGGGTTAGGGTTAGGGCTAGGGCTAGGGCTAGGGCTAGGGCTAGGGTTAGGGTTAAGGTTAGGGTTAGGGCTAGGGCTAGGGCTAGGGCTAGGGCTATGGTTAGGGTTAGGGTTAGGGTTAGGTTTAGGGCTAGGTCTAGGGTTAGGGTTAGGTTTAGGTTTAGGGTTAGGGTATAGGGCTAGGGCTAGGGCTTGGGCTAGGGCTAGGGCTAGGGCTAGGCCTAGGGTTAGGGTTAGGGTTAGGCCTAGGGCTAGGGCTAGGGCTAGGGCTAGGGTTAGGGTTAGGGTTTGGGTTAGAGCTAGGGCTAGGGCTAGGGTTAGGTTTAGGGCTAGGGTTAGGGTTTGGGTTAGGGCTAGGGCTAGGGTTAGGTTTAGGGCTAGGGCTAGGGTTAGGGTTAGGGTTAGGGCTAGGGCTAGGGCTAGGTTTAGGGTTAGGGTAAGGGATAGGGCTAGGCTTAGGGTTAGGGCTAGGGCTAGGGCTAAGTTTAGGGTTAGGGTTAGGGCTAGGTTTAGTGTAAGTGTTAGGTTTAGTGTTAGGGCTAGGGCCAGGGCTATGGCTAGGGCTATGGTTATGGTTAGGTTTAGGGTTAGTGTTAGGGCTAGGGCTAGGGCTAGGGTTAGGGTTCGGGTTAGGGTTAGGGCTAGGGCTAGGATTAGGGTTAGGGTTAGGGTTAGGGCTAGGGCTAGGGCTAGGTTTAGGTTTAGGGCTACGGTTACGGTTAGGGTTAAGGTTAGGGTTAGGGTTAGGGCTAGGACTAAAGCTAGGGCTAGGGCTAGGTTTAGGGTTAGGGTTAGGGTTAGGGTTAGGGCTAGGGCTAGGGCTAGGTTTAGGTTTAGGGCTACGGTTACGGTTAGGGTTAAGGTTAGGGTTAGGGTTAGGGCTAGGACTAAAGCTAGGGCTAGGTCTAGGGCTAGGGTTAGGGTTTGGGTTAGGGCTAGGGCTAGGGCTAGGTCTAGGGCTAGGTTTAGCGTTAGGGTTAGGGTTAGGGCTAGGGCTAGGGTTAGGGTTAGGGTTAGGGTTAGGGCTAGGGCTAGGGCTAGGGCTAGGGCTAGGTCTAGGGCTAGGGTTAGGGTTAGGGTTAGGGCTAGGGTTAGGGTTAGGGTTAGGGCTAGGGCTAGGGCTAGGGCTAGGGCTAGGGTTAGGGTTAGGGTTAGGGCTAGCGCTAGGGTTAGAGTTAGAGTTAGGGTTAGGGCTAGGGCTAGGGCTAAGTTTAGGGTTAGGGTTAGGGCTAGGGATAGGGTAAGTGTTAGGTTTAGGGTTAGGGTTGGGCCAGGGCTATGTCTAGGGCTAGGGTTAGGGTTAGGGTTAGGGTTAGCGCTAGGGCTAGGGCTAGGGTTAGGGTTAGGGTTAGGGCTAGAGCTAGGAATAGGGTTAGGGTTAGGGCTAGGGCTAGGGGTAGGGCTAGGGCTAGGGCCAGTGTTAGGGTTAGGGTTGGGGTTAGTGTTAGGGCTAGGGTTAGTGTTAGGGTTAGGGCTAGGGCTAGGTTTATGATTAAGCCAAGGGTTATGGTTAGGGTTAGAGTTAGGGCTAGGGCTAGAGCTAGGGCTAGGTCTAGGGCTAGGGTTAGGGTTAGGGTTAGGGCTAGGGCTAGGGCTACGGCTAGGGCTAGGGTTAGGTTTAGGGTTATGGCTACGGCTAGGTTTAGCGTTACGGTTAGGGTTAGGGTTAGGGCTAGGTCTAGGGCTAGGGCTAGGGCTAGGGCTAGGGTTAGGGTTAGGGTTTGGGTAAGGGCTAGGGCTAGGGTTACGGTTAGGTTTAGGGCTAGGGTTAGGGTTAGGGTTAGGGCTAGGGCTAGGGTTAGGGTTAGGGTTGGGGTTAGGGCTAGGGCTAGGGTTAGGGTTAGGGCTAGGGCTAGGGCTAGGTTTAGGTTTAGGGTTATGGCTAGGGCTAGGTTTAGAGTTACGGTTAGGGTTAGGGTTAGGGCTAGGGCTATCGCTAGGGCTAGGGCTAGGGTTAGGGTTAGGGTTTGGGTTAGGCCTAGGGCTAGGGCTAGGGCTAGGGCTAGGGTTAGGGTTAGGGTTTGGGTTAGAGCTAGGGCTAGGGCTAGGGTTAGGTTTAGGGCTAGGGTTAGGGTTTGGGTTAGGGCTAGGGCTAGGGTTAGGTTTAGGGCTAGGGCTAGGGTTAGGGTTAGGGTTAGGGCTAGGGCTAGGGCTAGGTTTAGGGTTAGGGTAAGGGATAGGGCTAGGCTTAGGGTTAGGGCTAGGGCTAGGGCTAAGTTTAGGGTTAGGGTTAGGGCTAGGGTTAGGGTAAGTGTTAGGTTTAGTGTTAGGGCTAGGGCCAGGGCTATGGCTAGGGCTATGGTTATGGTTAGGTTTAGGGTTAGTGTTAGGGCTAGGGCTAGGGCTAGGGTTAGGATTAGGGTTAGGGTTAGGGCTAGGGCTAGGATTAGGGTTAGGGTTAGGGTTAGGGCTAGGGCTAGGGCTAGGTTTAGGTTTAGGGCTACGGTTACGGTTAGGGTTAATGTTAGGGTTAGGGTTAGGGCTAGGACTAAAGCTAGGGCTAGGGCTAGGTTTAGGGTTAGGGTTAGGGTTAGGGTTAGGGCTAGGGCTAGGGCTAGGTTTAGGTTTAGGGCTACGGTTACGGTTAGGGTTAAGGTTAGGGTTAGGGTTAGGGCTAGGACTAAAGCTAGGGCTAGGTCTAGGGCTAGGGTTAGGGTTTGGGTTAGGGCTAGGGCTAGGGCTAGGTCTAGGGCTAGGTTTAGCGTTAGGGTTAGGGTTAGGGCTAGGGCTAGGGTTAGGGTTAGGGTTAGGGTTAGGGCTAGGGCTAGGGCTAGGGCTAGGTCTAGGGCTAGGGTTAGGGTTAGGGTTAGGGCTAGGGCTAGGGTTAGGGTTAGGGCTAGGGCTAGGGTTAGGGTTAGGGCTAGGGCTAGGGCTAGGGCTAGGGCTAGGGTTAGGGTTAGGGTTAGGGCTAGCGCTAGGGTTAGAGTTAGAGTTAGGGTTAGGGCTAGGGCTAGGGCTAAGTTTAGGGTTAGGGTTAGGGATAGGGATAGGGTAAGTGTTAGGTTTAGGGTTAGGGTTGGGCCAGGGCTATGTCTAGGGCTAGGGTTAGGGTTAGGGTTAGGGTTAGGGTTAGCGCTAGGGCTAGGGCTAGGGTTAGGGTTAGGGTTAGGGCTAGAGCTAGGAATAGGGTTAGGGTTAGGGCTAGGGCTAGGTGTAGGGCTAGGGCTAGGGCCATTGTTAGGGTTAGGGTTGGGGTTAGTGTTAGGGCTAGGGTTAGTGTTAGGGTTAGGGCTAGGGCTAGGTTTATGATTAAGCCAAGGGTTATGGTTAGGGTTAGAGTTAGGGCTAGGGCTAGAGCTAGGGCTAGGTCTAGGGCTAGGGTTAGGGTTAGGGTTAGGGCTAGGGCTAGGGCTACGGCTAGGGCTAGGGTTAGGTTTAGGGTTATGGCTACGGCTAGGTTTAGCGTTACGGTTAGGGTTAGGGTTAGGGCTAGGGCTAGGGCTAGGGCTAGGGCTAGGGCTAGGGTTAGGGTTAGGGTTTGGGTTAGGGCTAGGGCTAGGGCTAGGGTTAGGTTTAGGGCTAGGGCTAGGGTTAGGGTTAGGGCTAGGGCTAGGGTTAGGGTTAGGGTTGGGGTTAGGTCTAGGGCTAGGGTAAGGGTTAGGGCTAGGGCTAGGGTTAGGGTTAGGGCTAGGGTTAGGGTTAGGGTTAGGGTTAGGGCTAGGGCTAGGGCTAGGGCTAGGTCTAGGGCTAGGGTTAGGGTTAGGGTTAGGGCTAGGGCTAGGGTTAGGGTTAGGGCTAGGGCTAGGGTTAGGGTTAGGGTTAGGGCTAGGGTTAGGGCTAGGGCTAGGGCTAGGGTTAGGATTAGGGTTAGGGTTAGAGCTAGGGCTAGGGTTAGGGTTAGAGTTAGGGTTAGGGCTAGGGCTAGGGCTAAGTTTAGGGTTAGGGTTAGGGCTAGGGTTAGGGTTAGGTTTAGTGTTAGGGCTAGAGCCAGGGCTATGGCTAGGTCTATGGTTAGGGTTAGGTTTAGGCTTAGGGTTAGGGCTAGGGCTATGGCTAGGGTGAGGTTTAGGGTTAGGGCTAGGGCTAGGATTAGGGTTAGGGTTAGGGTTAGGGCTAGGGCTAGGGCTAGGTTTAGGTTTAGGGTTACGGTTACGGTTAGGGTTAGGGTTAGGGTTAGGGTTAGGGTTAGGGTAAGTGTTAGGTTTAGTGTTAGGGCTAGGGCCAGGGCTATGGCTAGGGCTATGGTTAGGGTTAGGTTTAGGGTTAGGTTTAGGGCTAGGGGTAGGGCTAGGGATAGGGCTAGGGTTAGGGTTAGGGTTAGGGCTAGGGTTAGGGTTAGGGTTAGGGCTAGGGCTAGGGTTTGGGTTAGGGTTAGGGTTAGGGTTAGGGCTAGGTTTAGGGTTAGGTTTAGGGTTAGGGCTAGGGCTAGGGCTAGGGCTAGGGCTAGGGCTAGGGTTAGGGTTAGGGTTTGGGTTAGGGCTAGGGCTAGCGTTAGGGTTAGGGTTAGGGCTAGGGTTATGGTTAGGGTTAGGCTTAGGGTTCGTGTTAGAGCTAGGGCTAGGGCTAGGGCTAGGGTTAGGGTTACGGCTAGGGCTAGGGTTAGATTTAGGGTTATAGCTAGGGCTAGG
>OX463236.1:54290824-54293324 GCA_949820135.1 Sylvilagus floridanus
GGGCTAGGGCTATGGCTAGGGCTAGGGTTAGGGCCAGGGCTAAGTCTAGGGTTAGGGTTAGGGCTAGGGTTAGGGTTAGGTTTAGGGCTAGGGCTAGAGCTAGGGCTAGGGCTAGGTTTAGGGTTAGGGTTAGGGTTAGGGTTAGGGCTAGGGTTAGGGCTAGGGTTAGGGTTAGGGTTACGGCTAGGTTTATGTTTAGGTTTAGGGCTAGGGCTAGGGTTAGTGCTAGGGCTAGGGCTAGGGCTAGGGACAGGGTTAGGGCTAGGGTTAGGGTTAGGGCTAGCGTTAGGGTTAGGGCCAGGGTTAGGGCCAGGGCTAGGGCTAGGGTTAGGGTTAGGGTTAGGGCTAGGGATAGGGCTAGGGCTAGGGCTAGGGTTAGAGTTAGTGTTAGGTTTAGGGATAGGGTTAGGGTTAGTGTTAGGGCTAGTGCTAGGGCTAGGTCTCGGGCTAGGGCTAGAGCTAGGGCTAGGGTTAGGGTTAGGGTTAGGGCTATCGCTAGGGCTAGGGCTAGGGTTAGGGTTAGGGTTAGGGCTAGAACTAGGGCTAGGGTTAGGGCTAGGGTTAGGGCTAGGGCTAGGGCTATGGCTAGGGCTAGGGTTAGGGCTAGGGCTAAGTCTAGGGTTAGGGTTAGGGCTAGGGTTAGGGTTAGGTTTAGGGCTAGGGCTAGAGCTAGGGCTAGGGCTAGGTTTAGGGTTAGGGCTAGGGTTAGGGTTAGGGCTAGGGTTAGGGTTATGGCTAGGGTTAGGGCTAGGGCTAGGGTTAAGGTTAGAACTAGGGTTAGGTTTAGGGTTAGGGCTATGGCTAGGGCTAGGGCTAGGGCTAGGGCTAGGGTTGGGGCTAGGGCTAGGGCTAGGGCTAGTGTTAGGTTTAGGGTTAGGGATATGGCTAGGGTTAGGGTTAGGGCAAGGTCTAGGTTTAGGGTTAGGGTTAGGGTTAGGGCTAGGTCTAGGGTTAGGGTTAGGGTTAGGGCTAGGGTTAGGGTAATGCTAGTGTTAGGGCTAGGGCTCGGGTTAGGGTTGGGGCTAGGCCTAGGGCTATGGCTAGGGATAGGGTTAGGGCTAGGGTTAGGGTTAGGGTTAGAGTTAGGGCTAGGGCTACGTTTAGGTTTAGGTTTAGGGCTAGGGTTAGGGTTAGGGTTAGGGTTAGGGTTAAGGCTAGGGCTAGGGCTAGGGCTAGGGTTAGGGCTAGGGTTATTGTTAGGGCTAGGGCTAGGTTTAGGTTTAGGTTTATGGCTAGGGCTAGGGCTAGGGCTAGGGCTAGGGTTAGGGTTAGGGTTAGGTTTAGGGATAGGGTTAGGGTTAGTGTTAGGGCTAGTGCTAGGGCTAGGTCTCGGGCTAGGGCTAGAGCTAGGGCTAGGGTTAGGGTTAGGGCTAGAACTAGTGCTAGGGCTAGGGCTAGGGCTAGGGCTAGGGTTAGGTTTAGGGTTAGGGCTAGGGCTAGGGCTAGGTTTAGGGTTAGGGTAAGGTTTGGGGTTAGGGCTAGGGCTAGGGTTAGGGCTAGGGCTAGGGTTAGGGTTAGGGTTATTCTCAGGGCTAGGGCTAGGGCTACGGCTAGGGCTAGCTATAGGGCTCGGGTTATGGTTAGGGTTAGGGTTAGGGCTAGGGTTAGGGCTAGGGCTAGGGCTAGGGATAGGGCTAGGGTTAGGGTTAGTGTTAGATTTAGGGATAGGGTTAGGGTTAGTGTTAGGGCTAGTGCTAGGGCTAGGTCTCGGGCTAGGGCTAGAGCTAGGGCTAGGGTTAGGGTTAGGGTTAGGGCTATGGCTAGGGCTAGGGCTAGGGTTAGGGTTAGGGTTAGGGCTAGAACTAGGGCTAGGGTAGGGCTAGGGCTAGGGTTAGGTTTAGGGTTAGGGCTAGGGCTAGGGCTAGGGTTAGGGTTAGGGTAAGGTTTGGGGTTAGGGCTAGGGCTAGGGTTAGGGCTAGGGCTAGGGTTAGGGTTTGGGTTAGGGTTAGGGCTAGGGCTAGGGCTACGGCTAGGGCTATCTATAGGGCTCGGGTTATGGTTAGGGTTAGGGTTATGGCTAGGGTTAGGGCTAGGGATAGGGTTAGGTTTAGTGCTAAGTTTAGGGTTAGGGTTAGGGTTAGGGTATAGGGCTAGGGCTAGGGCTAGGGCTAGGGCTAGGACCTGGGCTAGAGTTAGGGTTAGGGTTAGGGCTAGGGCTAGGGCTAGGCCTAGGGCTAGGGCTAGGGCTAGTGTTAGGGTTACGGTTAGGGCTAGGGTTAGGGTTAGGGCTAGGACTAGGGCTAGGGCTAGGGCTAGGGTAAGTGTTAGGGCTAGGGCTAGGGTTAGGGCTTGGGCTAGGTTTAGGGTTAGGGCTAGGGCTAGGGCTAGGTTTAGGGTTAGGGTTAGTGCTAAGGTTAGGGTTAGAGTTAGGGTTAGGATATAGGGCTAGGGCTAGGGCTAGGGCTAGGGCTAGGATATGGGCAAGAGTTAGGGTTAGGTTTAGGGCTAGGGCTAGGGCTATGGCTAGGACTAGGGCTAATGTTAGGGTTAGGGTTAGGGC
>OX463236.1:54338324-54340824 GCA_949820135.1 Sylvilagus floridanus
GGTTAGGGTTAGGGCTAGGGTTAGAGTTAGGGTTAGGGCAAGTGCTAGGGCTAGGGTTAGGGCTAGGGTAAGGGTTAGGGCTAGGGCTAGGTCTAGGGCTAGGGCTAGGGTTAGGGCTAGGGCTAAGGCTAGGGTTATGGTTAGGGCTAGGGTTAGGGTTAGGGTTAGGGCTAGGACTAGGGCTAGGGCTAGGGCTAGGGCTAGGGCTAGGGTCAGGGTTAGGGTTAGGGTTAGGGCTAGGGCTAGGGTTAGGGCTACGGCTAGGGTTAGGGCTAGGGCTAGGGTTAGGGTTAGGGTTAGGGCTAGGTCTAGGGTGAGGGTTATGTTTAGGGTTAGGGCTAGGGCTAGGGTTAGGGCTAGGGCTAGGTTAGGGTTAGGGTTAGGGTTAGGGCTAGGGCTAGGGCTAGGGCTAGGGCTAGATATAGGGCTCGGGTTATGGTTAGGGTTAGGGTTAGGGCTAGGGTTAGGGCTAGGGATAGGGTTAGGTTTAGGGCTAAGGTTAGGTTTAGGGTTAGGGTTAGGGCTAGTGTTAGGGCAAGGGCTACGGTTAGGGTTAGGGTTAGGGCTAGGGCTAGGGCTAGGGCTAGGGCTAGGGTTAGGGTTAGGGTTAGGGTTAGGGCTAAGGCTAGGGCTAGGGCTAGGGTTAGTGTAAGGTTTAGGGTTAGGGCTAAGGCTATGGCTAGGGCTAGGGTTAGGGCTAGGGTTAGGTTTAGGGCTAGGGCTAGGGCTAGGGCTAGGGCTAGGGCTAGGCCTAAGGCTTGGGCTAGGGCTAGGGTTAGGGTTATGGTTAGGGTTAGGGCTAGGGCAAGGGTTAGGGTTAGGGTTATGGTTAGGGCTAGGGTTAGGGTTAGGGTTAGGGTTAGGGTTAGGGCTAGGGCTAGGATTAGGGCTTGGGCTAGGCTTATGGTTAGGGTTAGGGTTAGGGTTAGGGCTAGGGCTAGGGTTAGGGTTAGGGTTAGGTCTAGGGTTAGGGTTAGGGTTAGGGTTAGAGTTAGTGCTAGGGCTAGGGTTAGGGCTTGGGCTAGGGTTAGGGTTAGGGCTAGGGTTAGGGTTAGGGTTAGGGTTAGGGTTAGGGCTAGGGTTAGGGCCTGTGCTAGGGCTAGGTCTCGGGCTAGGGCTAGAACTAGGGCTAGGGTTAGGATTAGGGTTAGGGCTAGGGCTACATCTAGGGCTAGGGTTAGGGTTAGGGTTAGGGTTAGGGCTAGGGCTAGGGCTAGGGCTAGGGCTAGGGCTAGGGTTATGTTTAGGGTTAGGGCTAGGGCTAGGGCTAGGGCTAGGGTTAGGGTAAGGTTTAGGGTTAGGGCTAGGGCTATGGTTAGGGCTAGGGCTAGGGTTAGGGTTAGGGTTAGGGCTAGGGCTAGGGCTAGGGCTAGGGCTAGATATAGGGCTCGGGTTATTGTTAGGGTTAGGTTTAGGGCTAGGGTTAGGGCTAGGGATAGGGTTAGGTTTAGGGCTAAGATTAGGTTTAGGGTTAGGGTTAGGGTATAGGTCTAGGTTTAGGGTTTGGGAAAGGGTTAAGACCTGCGCTAGGGTTAGGGTTAGGGTTAGGGCTAGGGCTAGGGCTATGGCTAGGGCTAGGTCTAGGGCTAGGACTAGGCCTCGGGCTAGCGCTAGGGTAAGGGCTAGGACTAGGCCTAGGGCTAGGGCTAGGGTAAGGGTTAGGGCTAGGGCTAGGGTTAGGGCTTCGGCTATGGTTAGGGTTAGGGCTAGTGCTAGGGCTAGGGTTAGGGTAAGGTTAGGTCTAGGGCTAGGGTTAGTGTTAGGGTTAGGGCTAGGGCTAGGGTTAGGGCTAGGGCTAGCGTTAGGGTTAGGGCTAGTGCTAGGGCTAGGGCTAGGGCTAAGGTTAGGGTTAGGTTTAGGGTTAGGGTTAGGGCTAGGGATAGGGTTAGTGTTAGGGCTAGGGCAAGGGCTAGGGCTAGGGCTAGGGCTAGGGCTAGGGCTAGGTTTAGAGTTAGGGTTAGGGCCAGGGTTAGGGCTAGGGTTAGGGTTAGGGTTAGGGCTAGGGCTAGGGCTAGGGCTAGGGTTAGGGTTAGGGTTAGGGTTAGGGCCAGGGCTAGGGTTAGGGTTATGGCTAGGGCTAGACTAGGGCTAGGGTTAGGGTTAGGGTTAAGGTTAGGTCTAGGGTTAAGGTTAGGGTTAGGGCTGGGGCTAGGGCTAGGGCTAGGGCTAGACCTAAGGCTTGGGCTAGGGCTAGGGTTAGGTTTAGGGTTAGGGTAGGGCTAGGGCTAGGGCTAGGGCTAGGGCTAGGGCTAGGGTTAGGGTTAGGGTTAGGGCTAGGGTTAGGGTTAGGGTAAGTCTAGGTTTAGGGTTAGGGTTAGGGTTAGGGCTAGGGCTAGGGTTAGGGTTAGGTTTAGTGCTAGGGTTAGGGTTAATGCTAGGGTTAGGGCTAGGGTTAGGGTTAGGGTTAGAGTTACGGCTAGGGCTAGGGCTAGGCTTAGGCTTAGGGTTAGGGCTAGGGCTAGGGCTAGGGCTAGGGTTATGTTTAGGGCTAGGGCTAGGG
>OX463236.1:54405824-54410824 GCA_949820135.1 Sylvilagus floridanus
TAGGGTTAGGTCTAGTGCTAGGGCTATGTCTAGGGCTAGGACTAGGGCTAGGGTTATATTTAGGGTAAGGGCTAGGGCTAGGGCTAGGGCTAGGGCTAGGGTTAGGGTTAGGGTTAGGGTTAGCGCCAGGGCTAGGGTTAGGTCTAGGGCTAGGGTTAGGGTTATAGTCAGGGTTAGTGTTCGGGCTAGGGCTCGGGCTAGTGCTAGATCTAGGGCTCGGGTTAGGGTTAGGGTTAGTGTTAGGGTTAGGGTTAGGGCTAGGGTTAGGGTTAGGGTTAGGGCAAGGGCTAGGGCAAGGTTTAGGGCTAGGGTTATGTTTAGGGTTAGGGCTAGGGCTAGGGCTAGGGCTAGGGCTAGGGTTAGGGTTAGGGTTAGAGCTAGGGCTAGCGCTAGGGCTAGGGCTAGGGCTAGGGCTAGATCTAGTGCTCGGGTTAGGGTTAAGGTAAGGGTTAGGGCTAGGGCTAGGTCTATGGCTAGGGCTAGGGCTAGGGTTAGGGTTATGGTTAGGGCTAGGGTTAGGGCTAGGGCTAGGACTAGGGCTAGGGCTAGGACTAGGGTAAGGGTTAGGGCTAGGGCTAGGGTTACGGCTAGGGCTAGGGTTAGGGTTAGGGCTAGGGTTAGGGCTAGGTCTAGGGTTAGGGTTAGGGTTAGGGTTAGGATTAGGGTTAGGGCTAGGGCTAGGGTTAGGGTTAGGGTTAGGGCTAGTGTTAGGGTTAAAGCTAGGGTTAGGGCTAGGGTTATGGTAAGGGTTTTTGTTAGGGCTAGGGCTAGGGTTAGGGTTAGTGCTAGTGCTAGGGCTAGGGCTAGGGCTAGGGCTAGGGTTAGGGTTAGGGTTAGGGCTAAGGCTAGGGCTAGGGCTAGGGTTAGTTAGGGTTAGGGTTAGGGTTAGGGCTAGGGCTAGGTTTAGATTTAGGTTTACGGCTAGGGCTAGGGCTAGGGCTAGGGTTTGGGTTAGGGTTAGGTTTAGGGATAGGGTTAGGGTTAGTGTTAGGGCTAGTGCTAGGGCTAGGTCTCGGGCTAGGGCTAGAGCTAGGGCTAGGGATAGGGTTAGGGTTAGGGCTTGGGATAGGATTAGGGTTAGGGTACGGTTAAAGCTAGGGCTAGGGTTAGTGTTAGGTTTAGGGTTAGGGCTAGGATTAGGGTTAGGGTTAGTGTTAGGGCTAGGGCTAGGGGTAGGTTAGGGTTAGGGCTAGGGTTAGGGTTATGGTTAGGGCTAGGGCTAGGGCTAGGGCTAGGTCTAGGGTTAGGGTTAGGGTTATGGTTAGGGTTAGGGTTAGGGCTAGGGCTAGGGTTAGGGTTAGGTTTAGGGCTAGGGTTAGGGTTAGGTTTAGGGCTAGGCCTAGGGTTAGGGTTAGGGTTAGGGCAAGGGCTAGGGCAAGGTTTAGGGCTAGGGTTATGTTTAGGGTTAGGGCTAGGGCTAGAACTAGGGCTAGGGTTAGGGTTAGGGTTAGGGCTAGTGCTAGGGCTAGGGCTACGGCTAGATCTAAGGCTCGGGTTAGGGTTAAGGTAAGGGTTAGGGCTAGGGCTAGGTCTATGGCTAGGGCTAGGGCTAGGGTTAGGGTTATGGTTAGGGCTAGGGTTAGGGCTAGGGCTAGGACTAGGGCTAGGGCTAGATCTAGTGCTTGGGTTAGGGTTAAGGTAAGGGTTACGGCTAGGGCTAGGTCTATGGCTAGGGCTAGGGCTAAGGTTAGGGTTATGGTTAGGGCTAGGGTTAGGGCTAGGGCTAGGACTAGGGCTAGGGCTAGGGCTAGGTTAAGGTTTAGGGCTAGGGCTAGGGTTACGGCTAGGGCTAGGGTTAGGGTTAGGGCTAGGGTTAGGGCTAGGTCTAGGGTTAGGGTTAGGGCTAGTGTTAGGATTAATGCTAGGGTTAGGGTTAGGTTTAGTGTTAGGGTTAGGGTTAGGGCTAGGGCTAGGGCTACGCCTAGGGATAGGGTTAGGTTTAGGGTTAGGGTTAGGGCTAGGGTTAGGGTTAGGGCAAGGGCTAGGTTTAGGGTTAGGGTTAGGGTTAAGGTTAGGGAAAGGGGAAGGGTTAGGGTTAGGGTTAGGGCTAGGGTTAGGGTTAATGCTAGGGTTAGGGCTAGGGTTAGGCTTAGGGTTAGGGCTAGGTCTAGGGATAGGTCTAGGGTTAGGGTAAGGGTTAGGGTTAGGGTTAGGGTTAGGCTAGGGCTAGGGTTAGGGTTAGGGCTAGGGCTAGGGCTAGGCCTAAGGCTAGGGATAGGGCTATAGTTAGGGTTAGGGTTTAGGGTTTGGGTTAGAGTTAGGGCTAGGGCTAGGGCTAGGCCTAATTCTAGGGCTAGAGCTAGGGTTAGGGTTACGGTTAGGGTTAGGACTAGGGCTAGGGCTAGGGTTAGGGTTAGGGATAGGGTTACGCTAGGGCTAGGGCTAGGGTTAGGGCCAGGGTTAGGGTTTGGGTTAGATTTAGGGCTAGGGCTAGGTTTAGGGTTAGGATTAGGGCTAGGGTTAGCGTTAGGGTTAGGGCTAGTGCTAGTGCTAGGGCTAAGGCTAGGGCTAGGGCTTTGGCTAGGTTTAGGGTTAGGGTTAGGGCTAGGGTTAGGGTTAGGGCAAGGGCTAGGTTTAGGGTTAGGGTTAGTGTTAGGGCTAGGACTAGGGTTAGGGTTAGGGTTAGGGCTAGGGTTAGGGCTAATGCTAGGTTTAGGGCTAGGGTTAGGGTTAGGACTAGGGCTAGGGCTAGGGTTAGGGTTAGGGTTAGGGTTAGGGCTAGGGCTAGGGCTAGGCCTTGGTTTATGTTTCGGGTTAGGGCTAGGACTAGGGCTAGGGCTTGGGTTAGGGTTAGGTTTAGGGCTAGGGTTAGGGTTAATGCTAGGGTTAGGGCTAGGGTTAGGGTTAGGGTTAGGGCTAGGGCTAGGGATAGGGCTAGGGTTAGGGTTATGGTTAGGGCTAGGGCTAGGGCTAAGGCTAGGGCTAGGGTTATGTTTAGGGTTAGGGCTAGGGCTAGGGCAAGGGCTAGGGGTAGGGATAGGGTTAGGCTTAGGGCTAGGGTAAGGGTTAGGGTTAGGACTTGGGTTATGTTTGGGTTTAGGGCTAGGACTAGGGCTAGGCGTAGGGCTAGGGTAAGGTTTAGGGCTAGGGCTAGTGTTAGGGTTATGTTTAGGGTTAGGGCTAGGGCTAGGGCTAGGGCTAGGGCTAGGGTTAGGGTTATGGTTAGGGTTAGGGGTAGGGTTAGGGCTAGGGCTTGGGTTATGTTTGGGGTTAGGGCTAGGACTAGGGCTAGAGTTAGGGCTAGGGTAAGGTTTAGGGCCAGGGCTAGGTTTAGGGCTAGGGCTAGGTTTAGGGTTAGGGCTAGGGTTAGGGCTAGGTCTAGTGTTAGGGTTAGGGTTAGGGCTAGGGCTAGGGCTAGGGCTAGGGCTAGGGCTAGGCCTAGGGCTAGGGCTAGGGCTAGGGTTAGGGTTAGGGTTAGGGTTAGGGTTAGGGTTAGGGCTAGGGCTCGGGTTAGGGTTAGGGTAGGGTTAGGGCTAGGGTTAGGGTTAGGTTTAGGGTTAGGTTTAGGGCTAGGGCTAGGGTTAGGGCTAGGGCTAGGGTTAGGGTTAGGGCTAGGGCTATGGCTAGGGCTAGGGTTAGGGTTAGGTTTAGGGTTAGGGTTAGGGCTAGGGTTAGGGTTAGGGTTAGGGTTAGGGCTAGGGCTAGGGCTAGGGCTAGGGTTAGGGTTAGGGCTAGGGCTAGGTCTAGGGTTAGGTTTAGGGTTACGGTTAGGGCTGGGGTTAGGGTTAGGGCTATGGCTAGGGCTAGGGCTAGGGCTAGTGCTAGGGCTAAGGTTATGTTTAGGGTTAGGGCTAGGGCTAGGGCTAGGGCTAGGGTTAGGGTTAGGGTTAGAGCTAGGGCTAGGACTAGCGCTAGGGTTAGGGCTAGGGTAAGGGTTAAGCCTAGGGCTGGGGTTAGGGCTAGGGCTATGGTTAGGGTTAGGTCTAGGATAGGGCTAGGTCTAGGGTTAGGTTTAGGGTTCGGGTTAGGGCTAGGGCTTGGGCTAGGGCTAGGGCTAGGACTCGGGCTAGGCCTATGGCTAGGGCTAGGGCTAGGGTTAGGGTTAAGGATAGGGTTAATGCTAGGGCTAGGGTTAGGGTTAGGACTAGGGCTAGGACTAGGCCTAAGGCTAGGGCTAGGGCTAGTGTTAGGGTTAGGGTTAGGGTTAAGGCTAGGGCTATGGTTAGGGTTAGGGTTAGGTCTAGGGATAGGGCTAGGGTTAGGGCTAGGGTTAGGGCTAGGTTTAGTGTTAATGCTAGGGTTAGGGCTAGGGTTAGGGTAAGGGTTAGGGTTAGGGCTAGGGCTAGGGCTAGGGCTAGGGCTAGGGTTAGGGCTAGGGCTCGGGCTAGGCCTAATGCTAGGGCTAGGGCTAGGGTTAGGGTTAGGGTTAGGGTTAGGGTTAGGGCTAGGCCTAAGGCTATGGCTAGGCCTAGGGTTAGGGTTAGGGTTAGGGTTAGGGCTAGGGCTAGGGCTAGGGTTAGGGTTAGGGTTAGGGTTAGGGCTAGGTCTAGGGCTAGGGCCAGGGTTACGGTGAGGGTTAGAGTTAGGGCTAGGGCTAGGGTTACGGTTACGTTTAGGGCTAGGGTTAGGGTTAGGGTTAGGGTTAGGGCTAGTGCTAGGGCTAGGGCTAGGGCTATGGCTAGGGTTAAGGTTAGGGTTAGGGCTAGGGTTAGGGTTAGGGCTAGGGCTAGGGCTAGGGCTATGGCTAGGGTTAGGGTTAGGGTTAGGGCTAGGGTTAGGGTTAGGGCAAGTGCCAGGTTTAGGTTTAGGGTTAGGGTTAGAGCTAGGGCTAGGGTTAGGGTGAGGGTTAGGGCTAGGGTTAGGGTTAATGCTTGGGTTACAGCTAGGGTTAGGGTTAGGGCTAGGGCTAGGGCTAGGGCTAGGGTTAGGTTTAGGGTTAGGGTTAGGGCTAGGGCTAGGGCTAGGTCTAGGGCTAGGGCCAGGGTTACGGTGAGGGTTAGAGTTAGGGCTAGGGCTAGGGTTACGGTTAGGTTTAGGGCTACGTTTAGGGTTAGGGTTAG
>OX463236.1:54423324-54440824 GCA_949820135.1 Sylvilagus floridanus
AGGGCTAGTCCTAGGGCTACGGCTATGGCTAGGGCTAGGGTTAGGGTTAGGGTTAGGGCTAGGGTTTGGGTTAGGGTTTCGGTTAGGGTTAGGGCTAGGGTTAGGGTTAGGGCAAGGGCTAGGGTTAGGGTTAGGGTTAGGGCTAGGGCTAGGGTTAGGGTTAGGGTTAGGGCTAGGGTTAGTGTTAATGCTAGGATTAGGGCTAGGGTTGGGGTTAGGGTTAGGGTTAGGGCTAGGGCTAGGGCTAGTGCTAGGGTTAGGTTAGGGTTAGGGCTAGGGCTAGGTCTAGGGCTAGGGCTAGTTCTAGGGCTAGGGTTATGTTTAGGGTTAGGGCTAGGGCTAGGGCTAGTGTTATGGTTAGGGTTAGGGCTAGGTTTAGGGTTAATTCTAGGGTTAGGGCTAGGGTTAGGGTTAGGGTTAGTGTTAGGGCTAGGGCAAGGTCTAGGGCTAGATCTAGGGCTCGGTTTAGGGTTAGGGTTAGGGTTAGGGTAGGGGCTAGGGTTAAGGCTAGATATAGGGTTAGGTTTAGGGCTAGGGTTAGGGTTAGGGTTAGGGTTAGGGCATAGGGCTAGGTTTAGTGTTTAGGTTAGGGTTAGGGTTAGGATTAGGGCTAGGGTTAGGGTTAGGGTTAGCGCTAGGGCTAGGGCTATGGCTAGCGCTAAGGCTAGGGTTAGGGTTAGGGTTAGGGCTAGGGTTAGGGCTAGGGCTAGGACTAGGGCTATGGCTAGGGCTAGGGTAAGGGTTAGGGCTAGGGCTAGGGTTAGGGCTAGGGCTTGGGTTAGAGTTAGGGCTAGGGTTAGGGCTAGGTCTAGGGTTAGGTCTAGGGCTAGGGTTAGGGTTAGGGCTAGGGTTAGGGCTAGGTCTTGGGCTAGGGCTAGGGCTAGGGCTAGGCCTAAGGCAAGGGCTAGGGCTAGGGTTAGGGTTAGGTTTAGGGTTAGGGCTAGGGCTAGGGCTAGGGCTAGGGTTAGCGTTAGGTTTAGGGCTAGGATTAGGGATAAAGCTAGGGTTAGGGCTAGGGCTAGGGTTAGGGCTAGGGCTAGGGTTAGGGTTAGGGAAAGGCTAGCTAGGGCTACGGTTAGTGTTAGGGTTAGGGTTAGGGCTAGGGTTAGGGTTAGGGTTAGGGCTAGGGCTAGGGCTAGGGCTAGGGCTAGAGCTAGGGCTAGAGCTAGGGTTAGGGTTAGTGTTAGGGCTAGGTATGGGTGAGGGCTAGGGTTAGGGTTAGCGTTAGAGTTAGGGCTAGGGCTAGGGTTAGGGTTAGGTTT
The DNA here is from genome assembly GCA_949820135.1 of Sylvilagus floridanus. Classification (NCBI taxonomy): domain Eukaryota; kingdom Metazoa; phylum Chordata; class Mammalia; order Lagomorpha; family Leporidae; genus Sylvilagus; species Sylvilagus floridanus. The sequence goes on from OX463236.1 coordinate 54,424,587, forward strand.
AGGGCTAGGGTTAGGGTTAGGGTTAGGGCTAGTGCTAGGGCTAGGGCTTTGGCTAGGGGTAGGGTTAGGGTTAGGGTTAGGGCTAGGGTGAGGGTTAGGGTTAGGGCTAGGGCTAGGGCTAGGGCTAGGGTTAGGTTTAGGGTTAGGGCTAGGGTTAGGGTTAGGGCAAGGGCTAGGGTTAGGGCTAGGGTTAGGGCTAGGGTTAGGGTTAGGGTTAGGGCTAGGTCTAGGTCTAGGGCTAGGGTTAGGGTAAGGGCTAGGGTTAGGGTTATGGCTAGGGCTAAGGTTAGGGCTAGGGTTAGGGCTAGGGTTAGGGTTAGGGTTAGGGTTAGGGCTAGGGTTAGGGTTAGGGCTAGGGTTAGGGTTAGGGTTAGAGTTAGGGATAGGGCTAGAGTTAGGGTTAGCTTTAGGGTAGGGTTATGGTTAGGGTTAGGTTTAGGGCTAGGGCTAAGGCTAGGGCTAGCGTTAATGTTAGGGTTAGGGCTAGTGTTAGGGTTAGGGCAAGGGCTAGGTTTCGGGTTAGTGTTACGGTTAGGGCTACGGCTAGGGTTAGGGTTAGGGTTAGGGTTAGGGCTAGGGTTAGGGTTAATGCTAGGGTTAGGGCTAGGGTTAGGGTTAGGGTTAGGTCTAGGTCTAGGGCTAGGGCTAGGGCTAGGGCTAGGGCTAGCGTTAGGGTTAGGGTTAGGTCTAGTGCTAGGGCTATGTCTAGGGCTAGGACTAGGGCTAGGGTTATATTTAGGGTAAGGGCTAGGGCTAGGGCTAGGGCTAGGGCTAGGTTTAGGGTTAGGGTTAGGGTTAGCGCCAGGGCTAGGGTTAGGTCTAGGGCTAGGGTTAGGGTTATAGTCAGGGTTAGTGTTCGGGCTAGGGCTCGGGCTAGTGCTAGATCTAGGGCTCGGGTTAGGGTTAGGGTTAGTGTTAGGGTTAGGGTTAGGGCTAGGGTTAGGGTTAGGGTTAGGGCAAGGGCTAGGGCAAGGTTTAGGGCTAGGGTTATGTTTAGGGTTAGGGCTAGGGCTAGGGCTAGGGCTAGGGCTAGGGTTAGGGTTAGGGTTAGAGCTAGGGCTAGCGCTAGGGCTAGGGCTAGGGCTAGGGCTAGATCTAGTGCTCGGGTTAGGGTTAAGGTAAGGGTTAGGGCTAGGGCTAGGTCTATGGCTAGGGCTAGGGCTAGGGTTAGGGTTATGGTTAGGGCTAGGGTTAGGGCTAGGGCTAGGACTAGGGCTAGGGCTAGGACTAGGGTAAGGGTTAGGGCTAGGGCTAGGGTTACGGCTAGGGCTAGGGTTAGGGTTAGGGCTAGGGTTAGGGCTAGGTCTAGGGTTAGGGTTAGGGTTAGGGTTAGGATTAGGGTTAGGGCTAGGGCTAGGGTTAGGGTTAGGGTTAGGGCTAGTGTTAGGGTTAAAGCTAGGGTTAGGGCTAGGGTTATGGTAAGGGTTTTTGTTAGGGCTAGGGCTAGGGTTAGGGTTAGTGCTAGTGCTAGGGCTAGGGCTAGGGCTAGGGCTAGGGTTAGGGTTAGGGTTAGGGCTAAGGCTAGGGCTAGGGCTAGGGTTAGTTAGGGTTAGGGTTAGGGTTAGGGCTAGGGCTAGGTTTAGATTTAGGTTTACGGCTAGGGCTAGGGCTAGGGCTAGGGCTAGGGTTTGGGTTAGGGTTAGGTTTAGGGATAGGGTTAGGGTTAGTGTTAGGGCTAGTGCTAGGGCTAGGTCTCGGGCTAGGGCTAGAGCTAGGGCTAGGGATAGGGTTAGGGTTAGGGCTTGGGATAGGATTAGGGTTAGGGTACGGTTAAAGCTAGGGCTAGGGTTAGTGTTAGGTTTAGGGTTAGGGCTAGGATTAGGGTTAGGGTTAGTGTTAGGGCTAGGGCTAGGGGTAGGTTAGGGTTAGGGCTAGGGTTAGGGTTATGGTTAGGGCTAGGGCTAGGGCTAGGGCTAGGTCTAGGGTTATGGTTAGGGTTAGGGTTAGGGCTAGGGCTAGGGCTAGGGTTAGGGTTAGGTTTAGGGCTAGGGTTAGGGTTAGGTTTAGGGCTAGGCCTAGGGTTAGGGTTAGGGTTAGGGCAAGGGCTAGGGCAAGGTTTAGGGCTAGGGTTATGTTTAGGGTTAGGGCTAGGGCTAGAACTAGGACTAGGGTTAGGGTTAGGGTTAGGGCTAGTGCTAGGGCTAGGGCTACGGCTAGATCTAAGGCTCGGGTTAGGGTTAAGGTAAGGTTTAGGGCTAGGGCTAGGTCTATGGCTAGGGCTAGGGCTAGGGTTAGGGTTATGGTTAGGGCTAGGGTTAGGGCTAGGGCTAGGACTAGGGCTAGGGCTAGATCTAGTGCTTGGGTTAGGGTTAAGGTAAGGGTTACGGCTAGGGCTAGGTCTATGGCTAGGGCTAGGGCTAAGGTTAGGGTTATGGTTAGGGCTAGGGTTAGGGCTAGGGCTAGGACTAGGGCTAGGGCTAGGGCTAGGTTAAGGTTTAGGGCTAGGGCTAGGGTTACGGCTAGGGCTAGGGTTAGGTTTAGGGCTAGGGTTAGGGCTAGGTCTAGGGTTAGGGTTAGGGCTAGTGTTAGGATTAGGGTTAGGGCTAGGGCTAGGGTTAGGGTTAGGGCTAGTGTTAGGGTTAATGCTAGGGTTAGGGTTAGGTTTCTTGTTAGGGTTAGGGTTAGGGCTAGGGCTAGGGCTACGCCTAGGGATAGGGTTAGGTTTAGGGTTAGGGTTAGGGCTAGGGTTAGGGTTAGGGCAAGGGCTAGGTTTAGGGTTAGGGTTAGGGTTAAGGTTAGGGAAAGGGGAAGGGTTAGGGTTAGGGTTAGGGCTAGGGTTAGGGTTAATGCTAGGGTTAGGGCTAGGGTTAGGCTTAGGGTTAGGGCTAGGTCTAGGGATAGGTCTAGGGTTAGGGTAAGGGTTAGGGTTAGGGTTAGGGTTAGGCTAGGGCTAGGGTTAGGGTTAGGGCTAGGGCTAGGGCTAGGCCTAAGGCTAGGGATAGGGCTATAGTTAGGGTTAGGGTTTAGGGTTTGGGTTAGAGTTAGGGCTAGGGCTAGGGCTAGGCCTAATTCTAGGGCTAGAGCTAGGGTTAGGGTTACGGTTAGGGTTAGGACTAGGGCTAGGGCTAGGGTTAGGGTTAGGGATAGGGTTACGCTAGGGCTAGGGCTAGGGTTAGGGCCAGGGTTAGGGTTTGGGTTAGATTTAGGGCTAGGGCTAGGTTTAGGGTTAGGATTAGGGCTAGGGTTAGCGTTAGGGTTAGGGCTAGTGCTAGTGCTAGGGCTAAGGCTAGGGCTAGGGCTTTGGCTAGGTTTAGGGTTAGGGTTAGGGCTAGGGTTAGGGTTAGGGCAAGGGCTAGGTTTAGGGTTAGGGTTAGTGTTAGGGCTAGGGCTAGGGTTAGGGTTAGGGTTAGGGCTAGGGTTAGGGCTAATGCTAGGTTTAGGGCTAGGGTTAGGGTTAGGACTAGGGCTAGGGCTAGGGTTAGGGTTAGGGTTAGGGTTAGGGCTAGGGTTAGGGTTAGGGCAAGGGCTAGGTTTAGGGTTAGGGTTAGTGTTAGGGCTAGGGCTAGGGTTAGGGTTAGGGTTAGGGCTAGGGTTAGGGCTAATGCTAGGTTTAGGGCTAGGGTTAGGGTTAGGACTAGGGCTAGGGCTAGGGTTAGGGTTAGGGTTAGGGTTAGGGCTAGGGCTAGGGCTAGGCCTTGGTTTATGTTTCGGGTTAGGGCTAGGACTAGGGCTAGGGCTTGGGTTAGGGTTAGGTTTAGGGCTAGGGTTAGGGTTAATGCTAGGGTTAGGGCTAGGGTTAGGGTTAGGGTTAGGGCTAGGGCTAGGGCTAGGGCTAGGGTTAGGGTTATGGTTAGGGCTAGGGCTAGGGCTAAGGCTAGGGCTAGGGTTATGTTTAGGGTTAGGGCTAGGGCTAGGGCAAGGGCTAGGGGTAGGGATAGGGTTAGGCTTAGGGCTAGGGAAAGGGTTAGGGTTAGGACTTGGGTTATGTTTGGGTTTAGGGCTAGGACTAGGGCTAGGCGTAGGGCTAGGGTAAGGTTTAGGGCTAGGGCTAGTGTTAGGGTTATGTTTAGGGTTAGGGCTAGGGCTAGGGCTAGGGCTAGGGCTAGGGTTAGGGTTATGGTTAGGGTTAGGGGTAGGGTTAGGGCTAGGGCTTGGGTTATGTTTGGGGTTAGGGCTAGGACTAGGGCTAGAGTTAGGGCTAGGGTAAGGTTTAGGGCCAGGGCTAGGTTTAGGGCTAGGGCTAGGTTTAGGGTTAGGGCTAGGGTTAGGGCTAGGTCTAGTGTTAGGGTTAGGGTTAGGGCTAGGGCTAGGGCTAGGGCTAGGGCTAGGGCTAGGCCTAGGGCTAGGGCTAGGGCTAGGGTTAGGGTTAGGGTTAGGGTTAGGGTTAGGGCTAGGGCTCGGGTTAGGGTTAGGGTAGGGTTAGGGCTAGGGTTAGGGTTAGGTTTAGGGTTAGGTTTAGGGCTAGGGCTAGGGTTAGGGCTAGGGCTAGGGTTAGGGTTAGGGCTAGGGCTATGGCTAGGGCTAGGGTTAGGGTTAGGTTTAGGGTTAGGGTTAGGGCTAGGGTTAGGGTTAGGGTTAGGGTTAGGGCTAGGGCTAGGGCTAGGGCTAGGGTTAGGGTTAGGGCTAGGGCTAGGTCTAGGGTTAGGTTTAGGGTTACGGTTAGGGCTGGGGTTAGGGTTAGGGCTATGGCTAGGGCTAGGGCTAGGGCTAGTGCTAGGGCTAAGGTTATGTTTAGGGTTAGGGCTAGGGCTAGGGCTAGGGCTAGGGTTAGGGTTAGGGTTAGAGCTAGGGCTAGGACTAGCGCTAGGGTTAGGGCTTGGGTAAGGGTTAGGGCTAGGGCTGGGGTTAGGGCTAGGGCTAGGGTTAGGGTTAGGTCTAGGATAGGGCTAGGTCTAGGGTTAGGTTTAGGGTTCGGGTTAGGGCTAGGGCTTGGGCTAGGGCTAGGGCTAGGACTCGGGCTAGGCCTATGGCTAGGGCTAGGGCTAGGGTTAGGGTTAAGGATAGGGTTAATGCTAGGGCTAGGGTTAGGGTTAGGACTAGGGCTAGGACTAGGCCTAAGGCTAGGGCTAGGGCTAGTGTTACGGTTAGGGTTAGGGTTAAGGCTAGGGCTATGGTTAGGGTTAGGGTTAGGTCTAGGGATAGGGCTAGGGTTAGGGCTAGGGTTAGGGCTAGGTTTAGTGTTAATGCTAGGGTTAGGGCTAGGGTTAGGGTAAGGGTTAGGGTTAGGGCTAGGGCTAGGGCTAGGGCTAGGGCTAGGGTTAGGGCTAGGGCTCGGGCTAGGCCTAATGCTAGGGCTAGGGCTAGGGTTAGGGTTAGGGTTAGGGTTAGGGTTAGGGCTAGGCCTAAGGCTAGGGCTAGGCCTAGGGTTAGGGTTAGGGTTAGGGTTAGGGCTAGGGCTAGGGCTAGGGTTAGGGTTAGGGTTAGGGTTAGGGCTAGGTCTAGGGCTAGGGCCAGGGTTACGGTGAGGGTTAGAGTTAGGGCTAGGGCTAGGGTTACGGTTAGGTTTAGGGCTAGGGTTAGGGTTAGGGTTAGGGTTAGGGCTAGTGCTAGGGCTAGGGCTAGGGCTATGGCTAGGGTTAAGTTTAGGGTTAGGGCTAGGGTTAGGGTTAGGGCTAGGGCTAGGGCTAGGGCTATGGCTAGGGTTAGGGTTAGGGTTAGGGCTAGGGTTAGGGTTAGGGCAAGTGCCAGGTTTAGGTTTAGGGTTAGGGTTAGAGCTAGGGCTAGGGTTAGGGTGAGGGTTAGGGCTAGGGTTAGGGTTAATGCTTGGGTTACAGCTAGGGTTAGGGTTAGGGCTAGGGCTAGGGCTAGGGCTAGGGTTAGGTTTAGGGTTAGGGTTAGGGCTAGGGCTAGGGCTAGGTCTAGGGCTAGGGCCAGGGTTACGGTGAGGGTTAGAGTTAGGGCTAGGGCTAGGGTTACGGTTAGGTTTAGGGCTACGTTTAGGGTTAGGGTTAGGGTTAGGGCTAGTGCTAGGGCTAGGGCTAGGGCTATGGCTAGGGTTAAGGTTAGGGTTAGGGCTAGGGTTAGGGTTAGGGCTAGGGCTAGGGCTAGGGTTAGGGTTAGGGTTATGGTTAGGGCCAGGGTAGGGCTAGGGCTTGGTTTATGTTTCGGGTTAGGGCTAGGACTAGGGCTAGGGCTTGGGTTAGGGTTAGGTTTAGGGCTAGGGTTAGGGTTAATGCTAGGGTTAGGGCTAGGGTTAGGGTTAGGGTTAGGGCTAGGGCTAGGGATAGGGCTAGGGTTAGGGTTATGGTTAGGGCTAGGGCTAGGGCTAAGGCTAGGGCTAGGGTTATGTTTAGGATTAGGGCTAGGGCTAGGGCAGGGGCTAGGGGTAGGGATAGGGTTAGGCTTAAGGCTAGGGAAAGGGTTAGGTTTAGGACTTGGGTTATGTTTGGGTTTAGGGCTAGGACTAGGGCTAGGCGTAGGGCTAGGGTAAGGTTTAGGGCTAGGGCTAGTGTTAGGGTTATGTTTAGGGTTAGGGCTAGGGCTAGGGCTAGGGCTAGGGCTAGGGTTAGGGTTATGGTTAGGGTTAGGGGTAGGGTTAGGGCTAGGGCTTGGGTTATGTTTGGGGTTAGGGCTAGGACTAGGGCTAGAGTTAGGGTTAGGGTAAGGTTTATGGCCAGGGCTAGGTTTAGGGCTAGGGCTAGGGTTAGGGTTAGGGCTAGGGTTAGGGCTAGGTCTAGTGTTAGGGTTAGGGTTAGGGCTAGGGCTAGGGCTAGGGCTAGGGTTAGGGTTAGGGTTAGGGTTAGGGTTAGGGCTAGGGCTCGGGTTAGGGTTAGGGTAGGGTTAGGGCTAGGGTTAGGGTTAGGTTTAGGGTTAGGTTTAGGGCTAGGGCTAGGGTTAGGGCTAGGGCTAGGGTTAGGGTTAGGGCTAGGGCTATGGCTAGGGCTAGGGTTAGGGTTAGGTTTAGGGTTAGGGTTAGGGCTAGGGTTAGGGTTAGGGTTAGGGTTAGGGCTAGGGCTAGGGCTAGGGCTAGGGTTAGGGTTAGGGCTAGGGCTAGGTCTAGGGTTAGGTTTAGGGTTACGGTTAGGGCTGGGGTTAGGGTTAGGGTTAGGGCTAGTGCTAGGGCTAGGGCTAGGGCTAGGGCTCGGGTTAGGGTTAGGGTTAGGTTAAGGGCTATGGTTAGGGCTAGGGTTAGGGTTAGGGCTAGGGCTAGGGCTAGGGCTAGGGCTAGGGCTAGTGCTAGGGCTAAGGTTATGTTTAGGGTTAGGGCTAGGGCTAGGGCTAGGGCTAGGGTTAGGGTTAGGGTTAGAGCTAGGGCTAGGACTAGCGCTAGGGTTAGGGCTAGGGTTAGGGTTAGGGTTAGGTCTAGGATAGGGCTAGGTCTAGGGTTAGGTTTAGGGTTCGGGTTAGGGCTAGGGCTTGGGCTAGGGCTAGGGCTAGGACTCGGGCTAGGCCTATGGCTAGGGCTAGGGCTATGGTTAGGGTTAAGGATAGGGTTAATGCTAGGGCTAGGGTTAGGGTTAGGACTAGGGCTAGGACTAGGCCTAAGGCTAGGGCTAGGGCTAGTGTTAGGGTTAGGGTTAGGGTTAAGGCTAGGGCTATGTTTAGGGTTAGGTTTAGGTCTAGGGATAGGGCTAGGGTTAGGGCTAGGGTTAGGGCTAGGTTTAGTGTTAATGCTAGGGTTAGGGTTAGGGTTAGGGTTAGGGTTAGGGTTAATGCTAGGGTTAGGGCTAGGGTTAGGCTTAGGGTTAGGGCTAGGTCTAGGGATAGGTCTAGGGTTAGGGTAAGGGTTAGGGTTAGGGCTAGGGCTAGGGCTAGGGCTAGGGTTAGGGCTAGGGCTCGGGCTAGGCCTAATGCTAGGGCTAGGGCTAGGGTTAGGGTTAGGGTTAGGGTTAGGGCTAGGCCTAAGGCTAGGGCTAGGCCTAGGGTTAGGGTTAGGGTTAGGGTTAGGGCTAGGGCTAGGGCTAGGGTTAGGGTTAGGGTTAGGGTTAGGGCTAGGTCTAGGGCTAGGGCCAGGGTTACGGTGAGGGTTAGAGTTAGGGCTAGGGCTAGGGTTACGGTTAGGTTTAGGGCTAGGGTTAGGGTTAGGGTTAGGGTTAGGGCTAGTGCTAGGGCTAGCGCTAGGGCTATGGCTAGGGTTAAGGTTAGGGTTAGGGCTAGGGTTAGGGTTAGGGCTAGGGCTAGGGCTAGGGCTATGGCTAGGGTTAGGGTTAGGGTTAGGGCTAGGGTTAGGGTTAGGGCAAGTGCCAGGTTTAGGTTTAGGGTTAGGTTTAGAGCTAGGGCTAGGGTTAGGGTGAGGGTTAGGGCTAGGGTTAGGGTTAATGCTTGGGTTACAGCTAGGGTTAGGGTTAGGGCTAGGGCTAGGGCTAGGGCTAGGGTTAGGGTTAGGGTTAGGGTTAGGGCTAGGGCTAGGGCTAGGGCTAGGGCTAGGGCTAGGGTTATGTTTACGGTTAGGGCTAGGGCTAGGGCTAGGGCTAGGGTTAGGGCTAGGGTTATGTTTAGGGTTAGGGCTAGGGCTAGGGCTAGGTCTAGGATTAGGTTTAGGGTTAGGGTTATGTTTAGGGTTTGGGCTAGGGCTAGGGCTAGGTCTAGGTTTAGGTTTAGGTTTAGGGTTAGGGCTAGGGCTAGGTCTAGGGTTAGGGTTAGGGTTTGGGTTAGGGCTAGGGCTAGGCCTTAGGCTAGGGCTAGGGCTAGGGTTAGGGTTAGTGTTAGGGTTAGGGTTAGGGCAAGGCTAGGGTTAGGGTTAGGGTTAGCGTTAGGGCTAGGGCTAGGGCTAGTGTTAGGGCTAGGGTTGGGTTTAGGATAAGAGTTAGGGCTAGGGCTAGGGTTAGGGTTAGGGCTAGGGCTAGGTTTTGGGTTAATGCTAGGGTTAGGGCTAGGTTTAGGGTTAGGGTTAGGGCTAGGGCTAGGGTTAGGTTTAGGGCTAGGGCTAGGGCTAGGGCTAGGGCTAGGGTTATGTTTAGGGTTAGGGCTAGGTCTAGTGCTAGGGATAGGGTTAGGGCTAGGGTTATGTTTAGGGTTAGGGCTAGTGCTAGGGTTAGGTTTAGGGTTCGGGTTAGGGCTAGGGCTTGGGCTAGGGCTAGGGGTAGGACTCGGGCTAGGCCTATGGCTAGGGCTAGGGCTAGGGTTAGGGTTAAGGATAGGGTTAATGCTAGGGCTAGGGTTAGGGTTAGGACTAGGGCTAGGACTAGGCCTAAGGCTAGGGCTACGGCTAGTGTTAGGGTTAGGGTTAGGGTTAAGGCTAGGGCTATGGTTAGGGTTAGGGTTAGGTCTAGGGATAGGGCTAGGGTTAGGGCTAGGGTTAGGGCTAGGGTTAGTGTTAATGCTTTGGTTAGGGCTAGGGTTAGGGTAAGGGTTAGGGTTAGGGCTAGGGCTAGGGCTAGGGCTAGGGTTAGGGCTAGGGCTCGGGCTAGGCCTAATGCTAGGGCTAGGGCTAGGGTTAGGGTTAGGGTTAGGGTTAGGGCTAGGCCTAAGGCTAGGGCTAGGCCTAGGGTTAGGTTTAGGGTTAGGGTTAGGGCTAGGGCTAGGGTTAGGGTTAGGGTTAGGGTTAGGGCTAGGTCTAGGGCTAGGGCCAGGGTTACGGTGAGGGTTAGAGTTAGGGCTAGGGCTAGGGTTACGGTTAGGTTTAGGGCTAGGGTTAGGGTTAGGGTTAGGGTTAGGGCTAGTGCTAGGGCTAGGGCTAGGGCTAGGGCTAGGGTTAAGGTTAGGGTTAGGGCTAGGGTTAGGGTTAGGGCTAGGGCTAGGGCTAGGGCTATGGCTAGGGTTAGGGTTAGGGTTAGGGCTAGGGTTAGGGTTAGGGCAAGTGCCAGGTTTAGGTTTAGGTTTAGGGTTAGAGCTAGGGCTAGGGTTAGGGTGAGGGTTAGGGCTAGGGTTAGGGTTAATGCTTGGGTTACAGCTAGGGTTAGGGTTAGGGCTAGGGCTAGGGCTAGGGCTAGGGTTAGGGTTAGGGTTAGGGTTAGGTCTAGGGCTAGGGCTAGGGCTAGGGCTAGGGTTATGTTTACGGTTAGGGCTAGGGCTAGGGCTAGGGCTAGGGTTAGGGCTAGGGTTATGTTTAGGGTTAGGGCTAGGGCTAGGGCTAGGTCTAGGATTAGGTTTAGGGTTAGGGTTATGTTTAGGGTTTGGGCTAGGGCTAGGGCTAGGGCTAGGTCTAGGTTTAGGTTTAGGTTTAGGGTTAGGGCTAGGGCTAAGTCTAGGGTTAGGGTTAGGGTTTGGGTTAGGGCTAGGACTAGGGCTAGGTCTAGGTTTAGGGCTAGGGTTAGGGTTAGGGTTAGGGCTAGGGTTAGGGTTAGTGCTAGGACTAGGGATAGGGCTAGGGCTAGGGCTAGGTCTAGGGTTAGGGTTAGGGTTAGGGCTAGGGTTAGGGTTAGGGCTAGGGCTAGGGTTAGGTCTAGGGTTAGGGCTAGGGTTATGGTTAGTGTTAGGGCTAGGGCTAGGGTTAGGGCTAGGGTTAGGGTTAGGGCTAGGGTTAGCGTTAGGGTAGGGCTCGGGCTAGGGCTAGGGCTAGGGCTAGGGTTAGGGTTAGGGCTAGGGCTAGGGCTAGGGCTAGGATTAGGGCTAGGGCTAGGCCTAGGGCTAGGGTAAGGGTTAGGGCCTGGGCTAGGGTTAGGGCTAGGGCTAGGGTTAGGGTTAGGGCTAGGGTTAGGGCTAGGTCTAAGGTTAGGGCTAGGGCTAGGGTTAGGGTTAAGGCATAGGGCTAGGTTTAGTGTTTGGGTTAGGGTTAGGTTTAGGACTAGGGCTAGGGTTAGGGTTAGGGTTAGGGCTAGGGCTAGGGCTATGGCTAGGGCTAAGGCTACGGTTAGGGTTAGGGTTAGGGCTAGGGTTAGGGCTAGGGCTAGGGCTAGGGCTAGGGCTAGGGTAAGTGTTAGGGCTAGGGCTAGGGTTAGGGCTAGGGCTAGGGTTAGGGTTAGGGCTAGGGTTAGGGCTAGGTCTAAGGTTAGGTTTAGGGTTAGGGTTAGGGTTAGGGCTATTGCTAGGGCTAGGGCTAGGCCTAAGGTAAGGGCTAGGTCTAGGGTTAGGGTTAGGGGTAGGTTTAGGGCTAGGACTAGGCCCACGGCTTGGGTAAGCGATAGGGTTAGGGCTAGTGTTAGGGTTAATGCTAGGGTTAGGGCTAGGGTTAGGTTTAGGTTTAGGGTTAGGGCTAGGTATAGGGCTAGGGCTAGGGTTAGGGTTAGGGTTAGGGTTAGGGTTAGGGCTAGAGCTAGGGCCAGGGCTAGGGCTAGGGTTATGATTAGGGTTAGGGTTAGGGCTAGGGCTAGTGCTAGGATTAGGGCTAGGTCTAGGGTTACGGTTTGGGTTTGGGTTAGGGTTACGACTAGGGCTCCGGTTATGGTTATGGCTAGGTTTAGGGCTAGGGCTAGGATTAGGGCTAGGGCTAGGGTTAGGGCTAGGGCTAGGGTTAGGTCTAGGGCTAGGGTTATGATTAGGTTTAGGGTTAGGGCTAGGGCTAGGGCTAGGGTTAGTTTTAGGGCTAGGGTTACGGTTTGGGTTAGGGTTAGGGTTAGGACTAGGGCTCGGTTTAGCCTTAGGTCTAGGGTTAGGGCTAGGGCTAGGGTTAGGGCTCGGGCTAGGTTTAGGTTAGGGTTAGGTCTAGGGCTAGGGCTAGATCTAGGGCTCGGGTTAGGGTTAGGGTTAGGGTTAGGGTTAGGGTTAGGGCTAGGGTTAGGGCTAGGGATAGGGTTATGTTTAGGTCTAGGGATAGGGTTAGGGATAGGGTTAGGGTTAGGGCATAGGGCTAGGTTTAGGGTTTAGGTTAGGGTTAAGGTTAGGACTAGGGCTAGGGTTAGTGTTCGGGTTAGGGCTAGGGCTAGGGCTATGGTTAGTGCTATGCCTAGTGTTAGGGTTAGAGTTAGGGCTAGGGTTAGGGCTAGGGCTAGGACTAGGTCTAGGGCTAGGGCTAGGGTAAGGGTTAGGGCTAGGGCTAGGGTTAGGGTTAGGGTTAGGGTTAGGGTTAGGGCTAGGGTTAGGGCTAGGTCTAGGGTTAGGGTTAGGGTTAGGGTTAGGGCTAGGGCTAGGGCTAGGGCTAGGGCTAGGGCTAAGGCTTGGGCTAGGGCTAAGGTTAGGGTTAGGGTTAGGGTTAAGGCTAGGTGTAGGGTTAGGGTTAGGGTTAGGGTTAGGGTTAGGGCTAGGATTAGGGTTAGGGTTATGGCTAGGGCTAGGGTTAGGGCTAGGGCTAGGGTTAGGTTTAGGGCTAGGGCTAGGCTAGGGCTAGGGTTAGGGTTAGGGTTAGGGTTAGGGATAGGGTTAGGGTTAGGGTTTGGGCTAGGGCTAGGGCTAGGGCTAGGGTTAGGGTTAGGGTTAGGGCTAGGGTTAGGGTTAGGGCAAGGGCTAGGTTTAGGGTTAGGGTTAGGGTTAGGGCTAGGTCTAGGGTTAGGGTTAGGCTTAGGGCTAGGGTTAGTGTTAATGCTAGGGTTGGGCTAGGGTTAGGGTTAGGGCTAGGGTTAGGGCTCGGACTAGGTTTAGGTTAGGGTTAGGGTTAGGGCTAGTGTTAGGGCTAGGGCTAAGGCTAGATCTAGGGCTTGGGCTAGGGCTATGGATAGGGTTATGTTTAGGGTTAGGGCTACGGTTAGGGTTAGGGTTAGGGTTAGGGCTAGGACTAGGGCTAGGGCAAGGGTTAGGGCTAGGGTTAGGGTTAAGGTTAGGGCTAGGGTTAGGTTTAGGGTTAGGGCTAGGGCTAGGCCTAGGTCCATGGTTAGGTCTAGTGCTAGGGTTAGGGTTAGGGCTAGGGAAGGGTTAGGCTTAGGGTTAGGGTTAGCGCTAGGGCTAGGGTTAGGGCTAGGCCTAGGGTTAGGGTTAGGGTTAGGGCTAGGGCTAGGGCTAGGGCTAGGGCTAGATCTAGTGCTCGGGTTAGGGTTAGGGTTAGGGTTAGGGCTAGGGTTAGGGCTAGGGATAGGGTTAGGTTTTGGCTAGGGATAGGGTTAGGGGAGGGTTAGGGCATAGGGCTAGGTTTAGGCTTTGGGTTAGGTGTAGGGTTAGGACTAGGGCAGGGTTATGGTTAGGGTTAGGGCTAGGTCTAGGTCTATGGCTATGGCTAGGGCTAGGGTAAGGGTTAGGGTTAGGGTTAGGGTTAGGGTTAGGGTTAGGGCTAGGATTAGGGTTAGGGTTATGGCTAGGGTTTGGGCTAGGGCTAGGGTTAGGTTTAGGGCTAGGACTAGGGCTAGAGCTAGGGTTAGGGCTAGGGTTAGGGCTAGGGTTAGGGCTAGGGCTAGGGCTAGGGCTGGGGCTAGGGCTAGGGTTAGGGTTAGGGCTAGGGCTAAGGCTAGGGCTAGGGCTAGGGCTAGGGTTAGGGTTAGGTTTAGGGTTAGGGCTAGGGCTAGGGTAAGGGCTAGGGTTAGGGTGAGAGCTAGGGTTAGGGTTAGGGTTTGGGTTAGGGCTAGAGCTAGGGTTAGGGCTAGGGTTAGGGTTAGGGTTAGGGCTAGGGCTAGGGCTAGGGCTAGATCTAGGGCTCGGGTTAGGGTTGGGGTTAGGGTTAGGGTTGGGGCTAGGGTTAGGGCTAGATATAGGGTTAGGTTTAGGGCTAGGGTAAGGGTTAGGGTTAGGGTTAGGGCATAGGGCTAGGTTTAGTGTTTGGGTTAGGGTTAGGGTTAGGACTAGGGCTAGGGTTAGGGTTAGGGTTAGGGCTAGGGCTAGGGATAGGGTTAGGTTTAGGGCTAGGGATAGGGTTAGGGTTAGCGTTAGGGTTAGGGTTAGGGCATAGGGCTAGGTTTAGGATTTGGGTTAGGGTTAGGGTTAGGACTAGGGCTAGGATTAGGGTTAGGGTTAGGGCTAGGGCTAGGGCTAGGGCTAGTGCTAGGGCTAGGGTTAGGGTTAGGGTTAGGGCTAGGGTTAGGGCTAGGGCTAAAACTAGGGCTAGGGCTAGGTCTAGGTAAGGGTTAGGGCTAGGGCTAGGGTTAGGGCTAGGGCTAGGGTTGGGGTTTGGGCTAGGTTTAGGGCTAGGTCTAGGGTAGGGTTAGGGTTAGGGTTAGGGTTAGGGCTAGGTCTAGGGCTAGGGCTAGGACTAGGACTAAGGCTTGGGCTAGGGCTAGGGTTAGGGATAGGGTTAGGGTTAGGGCTAGGACTAGGTTTAGGGTTAGGGTTAGGGTTAGGGTTAGGGTTAGCGTTATGGTTAGGGTTATGGCTAGGGCCAGGGCTAGGGCTAGGGCTAGGCTTAGGGCTAGGCCTAGGGCTAGGGCTAGGGCTAGGGTTAGGGTTAGGATTAGGGCTAGGGTAAGGGTTAGGGCTTGGGCTAGGGCTAGGGCTAGGGCTAGGGCTAGGGTTAGGTTTAGTATTAGGGCTAGGGTTAGGGCTAGGGTGAGGGTTAGGGTTAGGGTTAGGGTTAGAGTTAGGGCTAGGGCTAGGGTTAGGGTTAGGTTTAGGGCTAGGGTTAGGTTTAGGGTTAGGGTTAGGGCTAGTCCTAGGGCTACGGCTATGGCTAGGGCTAGGGTTAGGGTTAGGGTTAGGGCTAGGGTTTGGGTTAGGTTTACGGTTAGGGTTAGGGCTAGGGTTAGGGTTAGGGCAAGGGCTAGGGTTAGGGTTAGGGTTAGGGTTAGGGCTAGGGCTAGGGTTAGGGTTAGGGTTAGGGCTAGGGTTAGTGTTAATGCTAGGATTAGGGCTAGGGTTGGGGTTAGGGTTAGGGTTAGGGCTAGGGCTAGGGCTAGTGCTAGGGTTAGGTTAGGGTTAGGGCTAGGGCTAGGTCTAGGGCTAGGGCTAGTTCTAGGGCTAGGGTTATGTTTAGGGTTAGGGCTAGGGCTAGGGCTAGTGTTATGGTTAGGGTTAGGGCTAGGTTTAGGGTTAATTCTAGGGTTAGGGCTAGGGTTAGGGTTAGGGTTAGTGTTAGGGCTAGGGCAAGGGCTAGGGCTAGATCTAGGGCTCGGTTTAGGGTTAGGGTTAGGGTTAGGGTAGGGGCTAGGGTTAAGGCTAGATATAGGGTTAGGTTTAGGGCTAGGGTTAGGGTTAGGGTTAGGGCATAGGGCTAGGTTTAGTGTTTAGGTTAGGGTTAGGGTTAGGATTAGGGCTAGGGTTAGGGTTAGGGTTAGCGCTAGGGCTAGGGCTATGGCTAGCGCTAAGGCTAGGGTTAGGGTTAGGGTTAGGGCTAGGGTTAGGGCTAGGGCTAGGACTAGGGCTATGGCTAGGGCTAGGGTAAGGGTTAGGGCTAGGGCTAGGGTTAGGGCTAGGGCTTGGGTTAGAGTTAGGGCTAGGGTTAGGGCTAGGTCTAGGGTTAGGTCTAGGGCTAGGGTTAGGGTTAGGGCTAGGGTTAGGGCTAGGTCTTGGGCTAGGGCTAGGGCTAGGGCTAGGCCTAAGGCAAGGGCTAGGGCTAGGGTTAGGGTTAGGTTTAGGGTTAGGGCTAGGGCTAGGGCTAGGGCTAGGGTTAGCGTTAGGTTTAGGGCTAGGATTAGGGATAAAGCTAGGGTTAGGGCTAGGGCTAGGGTTAGGGCTAGGGCTAGGGTTAGGGTTAGGGAAAGGCTAGCTAGGGCTACGGTTAGTGTTAGGGTTAGGGTTAGGGCTAGGGTTAGGGTTAGGGTTAGGGCTAGGGCTAGGGCTAGGGCTAGGGCTAGGGCTAGAGCTAGGGCTAGAGCTAGGGTTAGGGTTAGTGTTAGGGCTAGGTATGGGTGAGGGCTAGGGTTAGGGTTAGCGTTAGAGTTAGGGCTAGGGCTAGGGTTAGGGTTAGGTTTAGGGCTAGGGTTAGGGTTAGGGTTAGGGCTAGTGCTAGGGCTAGGGCTATGGCTAGGGGTAGGGTTAGGGTTAGGGTTAGGGCTAGGGTGAGGGTTAGGGTTAGGGCTAGGGCTAGGGCTAGGGCTAGGGTTAGGTTTAGGGTTAGGGCTAGGGTTAGGGTTAGGGCAAGGGCTAGGGTTAGGGCTAGGGTTAGGGCTAGGGTTAGGGTTAGGGTTAGGGCTAGGTCTAGATCTAGGGCTAGGGTTAGGGTAAGGGCTAGGGTTAGGGTTATGGCTAGGGCTAAGGTTAGGGCTAGGGTTAGGGCTAGGGTTAGTGTTAGGGTTAGGGTTAGGGTTAGGGCTAGGGCTAGGTTTAGGGCTAGGGTTAGGGCTAGGGCTAGGGCTAGGGTTAGGGTTAGGGTTAGGGTTATGGATAGGTCTAGGGCTAGGGCTAGGGCTAGGCCTATGGCTAGGTCTAGGGCTAGGGTTAGGGTTAGGGCTAGGGCTAGGGCTAGGGTAAGGGTTAGGGCTAGGGTTAGGGTTAGGGTTAGGGCAAGGGTTAGTGTTAATGCTAGGGTTAGGGCTAGGGTTAGGGCTAGGGCTAGGGTTAGGTTTAGGGCTAGGACTAGGGCTAGAGCTAGGGTTAGGGCTAGGTTTAGGGTTAGGGTTAGGGCTAGGGTTAGGGTTAGGGCTAGGACTAGGGCTAGGGCTAGGGCTAGGGCTAAGGCTAGTTCT
>OX463236.1:54445824-54448324 GCA_949820135.1 Sylvilagus floridanus
TTAGGATTATGGCTAGGGCTAGGGCTAGGGCTAGGGCTAGATCTAGTGCTCGGGTTAGGGTTAGGGTTAGGGTTAGGGCTAGGGTTAGGGCTAGGGATAGGGTTAGGTTTTGGCTAGGCCTAGGGTTTGGGGAGGGTTAGGGCTTAGGGCTAGGTTTAGGCTTTGGGTTAGTTTTAGGGTTAGGACTAGGGCTAGGGTTATGGTTAGGGTTAGGGCTTGGTCTAGGTCTATGGCTATGGCTAGGGCTAGGGTTAGAGTTAGGAATAAGGCTTGGGCTAGGACTAGGGCTAGGGCTAGGGCTAGGGTAAGGGTTAGGGCTAGGGCTAGGGTAAGGGCTAGGGCTAGGGTTAGGGTTAGGGCTAGTGTTAGGGCTAGGTCTAGGGTTAAGGTTAGGGTTAGGGTTAGGATTAGGGCTAGGGCTAGGGTTAGGGTTAGGGTTAGGGCTAGGGTTAGGGTTAATTCTATGGTTAGGGCTAGGTTTAGGGTTAGGGTTAGGGTTAGGGCTAGGGCTAGGGCTAGGGCTAGGGTATGGTTAGGGTTAGGGCTAGGGCTATGGCTAGGGCTAGGGCTAGGGTTATGTTTAGGGTAAGGGCTGGGCTAGGGCTAGGGCTAGGGTTGGGGTTAGGGTTAGGGCTAGGGTTAGGTCTAGGGCTAGGGTTAGGGTTAGGGTTAGGGCTAGGGTTAGGGCTAGGACTAAGGTTAGGGTTAGGGCTAGGGTTAGGGTTAGGGTTAGGGTTTGGGCTAGGTTTAGGGTTAATGCTAGGGTTAGTGCTAGGGTTAGGGTTAGGGTTAGGGTTAGGGCTAGGGCTAGGGCTAGGGCTAGGGCTAGGGTTAGGTTAAGGGTTAGGGCAAGGGCTAAGGCTAGGGCTAGGGCTAGGGTTAGGGCTAGGGTTATGTTTAGGGTTAGGGCTAGGGAAGGGTTAGGCTTAGGGTTAGGGTTAGCGCTAGGGCTAGGGTTAGGGCTAGGCCTAGGGTTAGGGTTAGGGCTAGGGCTAGGGCTAGGGCTAGATCTAGTGCTCGGGTTAGGGTTAGGGTTAGGGTTAGGGCTAGGGTTAGGGCTAGGGATAGGGTTAGGTTTTGGCTAGGGATAGGGTTAGGGGAGGGTTAGGGCATAGGGCTAGTTTTAGGCTTTGGGTTAGGTTTAGCGTTAGGACTAGGGCTAGGGTTATGGTTAGGGTTAGGGCTAGGTCTAGGTCTATGACTATGGCTAGGGCTAGGGTTAGAGCTAGGAATAGGGCTAGGGCTAGGACTAGGGCTAGGGCTAGGGCTAGGGTAAGGGTTAGGGCTAGGGCTAGGGTAAGGGCTAGGGCTAGGTTTAGGGTTAGGGCTAGTGTTCGGGCTAGGTCTAGGGTTATGATTAGTGTTAGGGTTAGGGCTAGGGCTAGGGCTAGGGTTATGGTTAGGTTTAGGGCTAGGGCTAGGGCTAGGGCTAGGGCTAGGGCTAGGGCTAGGGTTATGTTTAGGGTAAGGGCTGGGCTAGGGCTAGGGCTTGGGTTAGGGTTAGGGTTAAGGCTAGGGTTAGGTCTCGGGCTAGGGTTAGGGTTAGGGTTAGGGCTAGGGTTAGGGCTAGGACTAAGGTTAGGGTTAGGGTTAGGGTTAGGGTAAGGGCTAGGGCTAGGGCTAGGGCTAGGCCTATGGATAGGGCAAGGGCTAGGGTTATTGTTAGGGTTAGGGCTAGGGCTAGGGCTAGGTTTAGTGTTAAGGTTAGGGTTAGGGTTAGGGCTAGGGTTAGGGTTAGGTTTAGGGTTAGGATTAGGGCTAGGTCTAGGGTTAGGATTCGGGCTAGGGTTAGGTTTAGGTCTAGGGCTAGGGTTAGGGCTAGGGCTAGGGTTAGGGTTAGGGTTAGGCTTAGGGCTAGGGCCTGGGCTTGGGCTAGGGATACATCTAGTGCTCGGGTTAGGGTTAGGGTTAGGTTCAGGGCAATGGTTAGGGGTAGTTATAGGTCTAGGTTTAGTGCTAGGGCTAGGGTTAGGGTTAGGGTTAGCGTTAGAGCAAAGGGCTAGGTTTAGGGTTTGTGTTAGGGTTTGGGTTAGGACTAGGGCTAGGGCTAGGGTTAGGGTTATGGTTAGGGCTAGGGTTAGGGCAAGGGCTAGGACTAGGGCTAGGGCTAGGGCTAGGGTAAGGGTTAGGGCTAGGGCTAGGGTTCGGGTTAGGGTTAGGGCTAGAGTTAGGGTTAGGGTTAGGGCTAGGGTTAGGGTTAGTGCTAGGACTAGGGCTAGGGCTAGGGCTAGGGCTAGGTCTAGGGCTAGGGTTAGGGTTAGGGCTAGGGTTATGGTTAGGGCTAGGGCTAGGGTTAGGGCTAGGTTTAGGGCTAGGGTTAGGGTTAGGGTTAGGGCTAGGGTTAGGGTTAGTGCTAGGACTAGGGCTAGGGCTAGGGCTAGGGCTAGGTCTAGGGCTAGGGTTAGGGTTAGGGCTAGGGTTAGGGTTAGGGCTAGGGCTAGGGTTAGGGCTAGGGTTAGGGTAGGGTTAGGGTTAGGGTTAGGGTTAGGGCTAGGGTTAG
>OX463236.1:54458324-54460824 GCA_949820135.1 Sylvilagus floridanus
GGCTAGGGCCAGGGTTAGGGGTTTGTGTTAGGTTTAGGGATAGGACTAGGGTTCGTGTTACGGTTAGGGCTAGGGTTAGGGCTAGGGCTAGGGTTAGGGCTAGGGCTAGGGTTAGGGTTAGGGTTAGGTCTAGGACTAGGGCTAGATCTAGGGCTCGGGTTAGGGTTATGGTTAGGGTTAGGGGTAGGGCTAGGTTTAGGGCTAGGGTTAGGGCTAGGGCTTGGACTAGGGCTAGGGCTAGGGCTAGGGTAAGGGTTAGGGATAGGGCTAGGGTTAGGGCTAGGGCTAGGTTTAGGGTTAGGGCTAGGTTTAGGGCTAGTTCTAGGGTAGGGTTAGGGTTAGGGTTAGGGTAATGTTAGGGCCAG
Source organism: Sylvilagus floridanus (assembly GCA_949820135.1). Lineage (NCBI taxonomy): Eukaryota > Metazoa > Chordata > Mammalia > Lagomorpha > Leporidae > Sylvilagus > Sylvilagus floridanus. The sequence goes on from OX463236.1 coordinate 54,458,690, forward strand.
GGCTAGGTCTAGGGCTAGGGCTAGGGCTAAGGCTTGGGCTACGGCTAGGGTTAGAGTTAGGGTTAGGGTTAGGGTTAGGACTAGGTTTAGGGTTAGGGTTAGGGTTAGGGTTAGGTGTAGGGTTAGGGTTAGCGTTAGGTTTAGGGTGAGTGCTAGGGCTAGTGTTAGGGCTAGGGCTAGGCTTAGGGCTAGGGCTAGGGCTAGGGTTAGGGTTAGGGTTAGGGCTAGGATTAGGGCTAGGTTTAGGGTTAGGGCTAGGGCTAGGGCTAGGGCTAGGGCTAGGGTTCGGGCTAGGGCTAAGGCTAGGGTTAGGTTTAGGGCTAAGGTTAGGGTTAGGGTTAGGGCTAGGGCTAGGGCTAGGGCTAGGGCTAGGGCTAGGGTTAGGGTTAGGGTTAGGGTTAGGGCTAGGGCTAGGGTTAGGGCTAGGGCTAGGGTTAGGGTTTGGGTTAGGGTTAGGGTTAGGACTAGGGCTAGGGTTAGGGTTAGGTTTAGGGCTAGGGCTAGGTCTATGGCTAGTGCTAGGGTTATGGTTAGGGTTAGGGTTAGGGCTAGGGTTAGGGCTAGGGCTTGGACTAGGTCTAGGACTAGGGCTAGGGTAAGGGTTAGTGCTAGGGCTAGGGTTAGGTCTAGGGCTAGGGTTAGGGTTAGGGCTAGTGTTAGGGCTAGGTCTAGGGTTAGGGTTAGGGTTAGAGTTAGGGCTAGGGCTAGGGCTAGGGCTAAAGCTAGGGCTAAGGCTTGGGCTAGGGCTAGGGTTAGGGTTAGGGTTAGGGCTAGGGCTAGGGTTAGGGTTAGGGTTAGGGCTAGGGCTAGGGTTAGGGTTAGGGTTAGGGTTAGGGCTAGGGCTAGGGTTAGGGCTAGGGCTAGGGTTAGGATTAGGGCTAGGGCTAGGCTAGGGCTAGGGTTAGGTTTAGGGTTAGGGTTAGGGCTAGGGTTAGGGTTACGTTTAGGGCTAGGGCTAGGGCTAGGGCCAGGGCTGGGGCTAGGGTTAAGGTTAGTGTTAGGGCTAGGGCTAGGGTTAGGGTTAGCGTTAGATTTAGGGCTAGGGCTAGGGTTAGGGTTAGGTTTAGGGCTAGGGTTAGGGTTAGGATTAGGGCTAGTGCTAGGGCTAGATCTATGGCTAGGGCTAGGGTTAGGGTTAGGGTTAGGGATAGGGTTATGGTTAGGGTAAGGGCTAGTGCTAGGGCTAGGGCTAGGGTTAGGTTTTGGGTTAGGTCTAGGGTTAGGGTTAGGGTAAGGGCTAGGTTTAGCGTTAGGTTTAGGGTTAGGGCTAGGGCTAGGGTTAGGGTTAGGCTTAGGGCTAGGGTTAGGGTTAATGCTAGGGTTGGGCTAGGGTTAGGGTTAGGGTTAGGGCTAGGGCTAGGGTTAGGGTTAGGCTTAGGGCTAGGGTTAGGGTTAATGCTAGGGTTGGGCTAGGGTTAGGGTTAGGGTTAGGGCTAGGGCTAGGGCTAGGGCTAGGGCTAGGGTTAGGTTAGGGTTAGGGCTAGGGCTAGGGCTTGGGCTAGGACTATGGCTAGTGTTATGGTTAGGGTTAGGGCTACGGTTAGGGTTAGGGTTAGGGCTAGGACTAGGGCTAGTGCAAGGGTTAGGGCTAGGGATAGGGTTAGGGTTAGGGCTAGGGTTAGGGTTAGGATTAGGCCTAGCGCTAGGCCTAGGTCTACGGCTAGGTCTAGTGCTAGGTTTAGGGTTAGGGCTAGGGTTAGGGCTAGGGTTAGGGTTAGGGTTAGGGCTAGGGCTAGGGTTATGGTTAGGGCTTGGGTTAGGTTTAGGATTAGGGCTAGGGCTAGGGCTAGGGCTAGTTCTAGGGTTAGGGTTAGGGCTAGGGGTAGGGCTAGGGGTAGGGTTAGGGTTAGGGTTAGGGTTACGGTTAGGGCTAGGGTTAGGGTTAGGGTTTGGGTTAGGTTTAGGGATAGGACTAGGGTTCGGGTTACGGTTAGGGCTAGGGTTAGGGCTAGGGCTAGGGTTAGGGCTAGGGCCAGGGTTAGGGTTAGGGTTTGGGTTAGGGCTAGGGCTAGGGCTAGGGCTAGATCTAGGGCTCGGGTTAGGGTTAGGGTTAGGGATAATGCTAGGGTTAGGGCTAGGGTTACGGTTAGGTTTAGGATTAGGGCTACGTATAGGGCTAGGGCTAGGGCTAAGGC
>OX463236.1:54468324-54470824 GCA_949820135.1 Sylvilagus floridanus
AGGGCTAGGGTTAGGGTTAGGGTTAGAGTTTGGGCTAGGGCTAGGGTTAGGGTTAGGTTTAGGGCTAGGGTTAGGGTTAGGGTTAGGGTAAGGGTTAGGGCTAGTCCTAGGGCTAGGGCTATGGCTAGGGCTAGGGTTAGGGTTAGGGTTAGGGCTAGGGTTAGGGTTAGGGTTAGGGCTAGGGCTAGGGCTAGGGCTCGGGTTAGTGTTAGGGTTAGGGCTAGGGTTAGGGTTTGGGCAAGGGATAGGTTTAGGCTTAGGGTTAGGGTTAGGGTTAGGGCTAGGGCTAGGGTTAGGGTTAGGGTTAGGGCTAGGGTTAGGGTTAATGCTAGGGTTAGGGCTAGGGTTAGGGTTAGGGTTAGGGTTAGGGCTAGGGCTAGGGCTAGGGTTAGGTTAGTGTTAGGGCTAGGGTTAGGGCTAGGGCTAGGGCTAGGGCTAGGGCTAGGGCTAGGGCTAGGGTTATGTTTAGGGTTAGGGCTAGGGCTAGGTCTAGGGCTAGGGTTAGGTTTATGGTTAGGGCTAGGGTTAGGGTTAATGCTAGCGTTAGGGCTAGGGTTAGGGTTAGGGTTAGGTTTAGGGCTAGGGTTACGGCTAGTGTTAGGGTTAGGGTTCGGGTTAGGGTTAGAGCTAGAGCTAGGGGTAGGGCTAGGCCTAGGGCTAGGGTTATGTTTAGGGTAAGGGCTAGGGCTAGGGCTAGGGCTAGGGTTAGGGTTAGGGTTAGGGCTAGGGCTAGGGTTAGGGTTAGGGCTAGGGCTAGGCCTAGGTCTAGGGCTAGGGCTAGGGCTAGGGTTAGGGTTAGGGTTAGGGTTAGGGTAAGGGCTAGGTTTAGGGTTAGGGTTAGGGTTAGGGTTCGGGTTAGGGTTAGAGCTAGAGCTGGGGCTAGGGCTAGGGCTACGGTTAGGGTTAGGGTTAAGGCTAGGACTAGGGCTAGGGCAAGCTTTAGGGCTAGCGTTAGGTTTCGGGTTAGGGCTAGGGTTAGGGTTAGGGTTAGGGCTAGGTCTAGGCCTAGGTCTAGGGCTAGGTCTAGGGCTAGGGTTAGGGTTAGGGCTAGGGTTAGGGTTAGGGCTAGGGTTAGGGTTAGGGCTAGGGCTAGGGTTAGGGCTAGGGCTAGGGTTAGGGTTAGGGCTAGGGTTAGGGTTAGGGCTAGGGCTAGGGTTAGGGCTAGGGCTAGGATTAGGTTTAGGGCTAGGGATAGGGTTTGGGTTAGGGTTAGGGTTAGGGCATACGGCTAGGTTTAGTGTTTGGGTTAGGGTTAGGGTTAGGACTAGGGCTAGGATTAGGGTTAGGGTTATTTTAGGGCTAGGGCTATGGCTAGTGCTAGGGCTAGGGTTAGGGTTAGGGTTAGGGCTAGGGTAAGGGCTAGGGCTAGGACTAGGGCTAGGGTAGGGCTAGGGTAAGGAGTAGGGTAGGGCTAGGGTTAGGGCTAGGGCTAGGGTTAGGGTTAGGGCTAGGTTTAGGGCTAGGTCTAGGGTTAGGGTTAGGGCTAGGGCTAGGGCTAGGGCTAGTGCTAGGGCCAAGGCTTGGGCTAGGGCTAGGGTTAGGGATAGGGTTAGGGTTAGGGTTAGGGCTAGGACTAGGTTTAGGGTTAGGGTTAGGGTCAGGGCTAGGGTTAGGGTTAGCCTTAGGGTTAGGGTTAGGGCTAGGGCTAGGGTTAGGGCTAGGGCTAGGGTTAGGGCTAGGGCTAGGGCTAGGGCTAGGGCTAGGGTTAGGGTTAGGGTTAGGGCTAGGGCTAGGGATAGGTTTAGGGTTAGGGCTAGGGCTAGGGCTAGGGCTAGGGCTAGGGTTAATGTTAGTGTTATGGCTAGGGCTAGGGCTAGGGTGAGGGCTAGGGTTAGGGTTAGGGTTAGAGTTTGGGCTAGGGCTAGGGTTAGGGTTAGGTTTAGGGCTAGGGTTAGGGTTAGGGTAAGGGTTAGGGCTAGTCCTAGGGCTAGGGCTATGGCTAGGGCTAGGGTTAGGGTTAGGGTTAGGGCTAGGGTTAGGGTTAGGGTTAGGGCTAGGGCTAGGGCTAGGGCTAGGGCTCGGGTTAGTGTTAGGGTTAGGGCTAGGGTTAGGGTTTGGGCAAGGGCTAGGTTTAGGCTTAGGGTTAGGGTTAGGGTTAGGGCTAGGGCTAGGGTTAGGGTTAGGGTTAGGGCTAGGGTTAGGGTTAATGCTAGGGTTAGGGCTAGGGTTAGGGTTAGGGTTAGGGTTAGGGCTAGGGCTAGGGCTAGGGTTAGGTTAGTGTTAGGGCTAGGGTTAGGGCTAGGGCTAGGGCTAGGGCTAGGGCTAGGGCTAGGGCTAGGGTTATGTTTAGGGTTAGGGCTAGGGCTAGGTCTAGGGCTAGGGTTAGGTTTATGGTTAGGGCTAGGGTTAGGGTTAATGCTAGCGTTAGGGCTAGGGTTAGGGTTAGGGTTAGTTTTAGGGCTAGGGTTACGGCTAGTGTTAGGGTTAGGGTTCGGGTTAGGGTTAGAGCTAGAGCTAGGGCTTGGGCTAGGCCTAGGGCTAGGGTTATGTTTAGGGTAAG
>OX463236.1:54493324-54498324 GCA_949820135.1 Sylvilagus floridanus
TGTTAGGGTTAGGGTTAGGGCTAGGGTTAGGGTTAGTGTTAGGGTTAGGTTTAGGGCTAGGGCTAGGGTTAGGGCTAGGGTAGGGTTAGGGTTAGGGCTAGGGCTAGGGCTAGGGCTAGGGTTAGGGTTTGGGTTAGTGTTAGGGCTAGGGTTAGGGTTAGGGTTAGGGCTAGGACTGGAGCTAGGGCTATGGCTAGTGCTAGGGTAAGGGTTAGGGTTAGGGTTAGGGCTAGGGCTAGGGCTAGGGCTATGGTTAGGGCTAGGACTAGGCCAAGGGCTATGGCAGGGCTAGAGTTAGGGTTAGGGTTAGGGATAGGGTTAGGGCTAGGGTTAGGGCAAGGCCTGCGTTAGGGTTAGGGCTAGGGTTAGGGTTAGGGCTAGGTCTAGGGCTAGGGCTAGTATTAGAGTAGGGCTAAGGCTAGGGTTAGTGTTAGGTCTAGGGTTAGGTTTAGGGTTAGGACTATGGCTAGGTCTAGGGCTAGGGTTAGGGTTAGGGTTAGGGTTAGGGTTAGGGCTAGGGTTAGGGTTAGGGCTAGGGCTAGTGTTTGGGCTAGGGCTAGGGTTAGGGTTAGGGTTAGGGTTAGGGCTAGGGCTAGGGTTAGGGTTAGGGTTAGGGTTAGGGTAGGGCTAGGGTTAGGGCTAGGGCTAGGGTTAGGGTTAGGGTTAGGGTTAGGGCTAGGGTAGGGTTAGGGTTAGAACTAGGGTTAGGGTTAGGGTTCGGGCTAGGGCTAGGGCTAGGGCTAGGGCTAGGGCTTGGGCAAGGGCTAGGGTTAGGGTTAGGGTTAGGGCTAGGGCTAGGGTTATTGCTAGGGTTAGCACTAGGGCTAGGGTTAGGGTTACGGCTAGGGTTAGGGTTAGGGTTAGGGCTAGGGCTAGGTCTAGGGCTAGGGCTAGGACTAGCGTTAGGGCTAGGGTTAGGGTTAGGGCTAGGGTTAGGGTAATGCTAGGGTTAGGGCTCGGGCTAGGGTTTGGGTTAGGGCTAGGCCTAGGGCTAGGGCTAGGGCTAGGCCTAGGGCTAGGGCTAGGGCTAGGTTTAGGGCTAGGGCTAGGGTTAGGGTTAGGGTTAGGGTTAGGGCTAGGGTTAGGGTTAGGGCTAGGGTTAGGTTTAGGGCTAGGGCTAGCGTTAGGTCTAGGGCTAGGGTTATGGTTAGGGCTAGGACTAGAGCTAGGGCTAGGGTTAGGGTTAGGGTTAGGGCTAGGGTTAGGGTTTGGGTTAGGGCTAGGGCTAGGGCTAGGGCTATGGCTAGGGCTAGGGCTAGGGTTAGGGTTAGGGTTAGGGCTAGGGCTAGGGCTAGGGCTAGGGTTAGGGTTAGGGCTAGGGCTAGGGCTAGGGCTAAGGCTAGAGTTAGGGTTAGGCTTAGGGCTAGGGTTAGGGCTAGGGTTAGGGCAAGGATAAGGCTAGGGTTAGGGCTAGGGTTAGGGTGAGGGCTAGGGCTAGGGCTAGGGCTAGGGCTAGGGTTTGGGCTAGGGTAAGGCTAGTTTTAGGTTTAGGGCTAGGGTTAGGGTTAGGTTTAGGGCTAAGGCTAGGGCTAGGGCTAGGGCTAGGGTTAGGGTTAGGGTTAGGGCTTAGGCTAGGGTTAGGGCTAGGGCTAGGTTTAGGGTTAGGGTTAGTGTTAGGGTTAGGGCTAGGACTAGGGTTAGGTTTAGGGTTAGGGCTAGGTTTAGGGTTAGGGCTAGGGTTAGGGCTAGGGCTAGTGTTAGGGTTAGAATTAGGGTTAGGGTTAGGGTTAGGGCTAGGGTTAGGGTTAGGTTTAGGGCCTGGGCTAGGTCTAGGGCTTGGGCTAGGCCTAGGGTTAGGGTTAGGGTTAGGGTTAGGGCTAGGGTTAGGGTTAGGGTTAGGGTTAGGGCTAGGGCTAGTGTTTGGGCTAGGGCTAGGGTTAGAGTTCGGGCTAGGGCTAGGACTAGGGCTAGGGTTAGGTTTAGGGTTAGGGTTAGGGTTAGGGCTAGTGCTAGGGCTAGGGCTATGGCTAGGGCTAGGGTTAGGGTTAGGGTTTGGGCTAGGGTTAGGGTTAGGGTTAGGGCTAGGGCTAGGGCTAGGGCTAAGGCTAGGTTTAGGGTTAGGGTTAGGGCTAGGGTTAGGGTTTGGGCAAGGGCTAGGTTTAGGGTTAGGTTTAGGGTTAGGGCTAGGGCTAGGGTTAGGGTTAGTGCTAGGGTTAGGGTTAATGCTAGGGTTAGGGCTAGGGTTAGGTTTAGGGTTAGGGCTAGGGCTAGGGCTAGGGCTAGGGTTAGGGTTAGGGTTAGGGCTAGGGCTAGGGCTAGGGCTACGGCAATGGCTAGTGTTATGTTTAGGGTTAGGGCTAGGGCTAGGGCTAGGGATAGGGTTAGGGTTAGGGTTAGGGCTAGGGTTAGGTTTAATACTAGGGTTAGGGCTAGGGTTAGGGTTAGGGTTAGGGCTAGGGCTAGGGTTAGGTCTAGGGCTAGGGTTATGGCTAGGGCTAGGGCAAGGGCTAGGGCTAGGTTTAGGGTTATGGTTAGGGTAAGGGCTAGGGCTAAAGTTAGGGCAAGGGTTAGGGTTAGGGCTAGGGTTAGGGTTACGGCTAGGGTTAGGGTTAGGGCTAGGGCTGGGGCTAGGGCTAGGGCTAGGGCTAGGGTTATGGTTAGGGCTAGGGTTAGGGTTAGGGCTAGGTTTAGGGTAACGCTAGGGTTAGGGCTAGGGCTAGGGCTAGGGCTAGGGTTAGGGTTAGGGTTAGGGTTAGGGCTAGGGCTAGGGTTAGGGTTAGAACTAGGGTTAGGGTTAGGGTTCGGGCTAGGGTTAGGGCTAGGGCTAGGGCTAGGGCTTGGGCAAGGGCTAGGGTTAGGGTTAGGGTTAGGTCTAGGGCTAGGGTAAGGACTGCGTTAGGGTTAGGGCTAGGGTTAGGGCTAGGGCTAGGGCAAGGGCTTGGGCTAGGGTTGGGGCTAGGGTTATGGCTAGGGCTAGCGTTAGGGTTAGGGTTAGGGTTAGGGCTAGGGTTAGGTTTAGGGTTAGGGTCAGGGCTAGGGCTAGGGTTATGGCTAGGGCTAGGGTTAGGGTTAGGGTTGGGGTTAAGGCTAGGTCTAGGGTTAGGGTTAGAACTAGGGTTAGGGTTAGGGTTCGGGCTAGGGTTAGGGTTAGGGCTAGGGCTAGGGCTAGGGGTTGGGCTAGGGCTAGGGTTAGGGTTAGGGTTAGAGTTAGGGCTAGGGTTAGGGCTAGGGCTAGGGCTAGGGCTGGAGTTAGGGTTAGGGTTAGGGCTAGGGTTAGGGCTAGGGCTAGGGTTAGGGCTAGGGCTAGGGTTAGGGTTAGGGTTAGGGTTAGGGCTAGGGCTAGGGTTAGGGTTAGGGTTAGGGTTAGGGTAGGGCTAGGGTTAGGGCTAGGGCTAGGGTTAGGGTTAGGGTTAGGGTTAGGGCTAGGGCTAGTGTTTGGGCTAGGGCTAGGGTTAGGGTTAGGGTTAGGGTTAGGGCTAGGGCTAGGGTTAGGGTTAGGGTTAGGGTTAGGGTAGGGCTAGGGTTAGGGCTAGGGCTAGGGTTAGGGTTAGGGTTAGGGTTAGGGCTAGGGTAGGGTTAGGGTTAGAACTAGGGTTAGGGTTAGGGTTCGGGCTAGGGCTAGGGCTAGGGCTAGGGCTAGGGCTTGGGCAAGGGCTAGGGTTAGGGTTAGGGTTAGGGCTAGGGCTAGGGTTATTGCTAGGGTTAGCACTAGGGCTAGGGTTAGGGTTACGGCTAGGGTTAGGGTTAGGGTTAGGGCTAGGGCTAGGTCTAGGGCTAGGGCTAGGACTAGCGTTAGGGCTAGGGTTAGGGTTAGGGCTAGGGTTAGGGTAATGCTAGGGTTAGGGCTCGGGCTAGGGTTTGGGTTAGGGCTAGGCCTAGGGCTAGGGCTAGGGCTAGGCCTAGGGCTAGGGCTAGGGCTAGGTTTAGGGCTAGGGCTAGGGTTAGGGTTAGGGTTAGGGTTAGGGCTAGGGTTAGGGTTAGGGCTAGGGTTAGGTTTAGGGCTAGGGCTAGCGTTAGGTCTAGGGCTAGGGTTATGGTTAGGGCTAGGACTAGAGCTAGGGCTAGGGTTAGGGTTAGGGTTAGGGCTAGGGTTAGGGTTTGGGTTAGGGCTAGGGCTAGGGCTAGGGCTATGGCTAGGGCTAGGGCTAGGGTTAGGGTTAGGGTTAGGGCTAGGGCTAGGGCTAGGGCTAGGGTTAGGGTTAGGGCTAGGGCTAGGGCTAGGGCTAAGGCTAGAGTTAGGGTTAGGGTTAGGGCTAGGGTTAGGGCTAGGGTTAGGGCAAGGATAAGGCTAGGGTTAGGGCTAGGGTTAGGGTGAGGGCTAGGGCTAGGGCTAGGGCTAGGGCTAGGGTTTGGGCTAGGGTAAGGCTAGTTTTAGGTTTAGGGCTAGGGTTAGGGTTAGGTTTAGGGCTAAGGCTAGGGCTAGGGCTAGGGCTAGGGTTAGGGTTAGGGTTAGGGCTTAGGCTAGGGTTAGGGCTAGGGCTAGGTTTAGGGTTAGGGTTAGTGTTAGGGTTAGGGCTAGGACTAGGGTTAGGTTTAGGGTTAGGGCTAGGTTTAGGGTTAGGGCTAGGGTTAGGGCTAGGGCTAGTGTTAGGGTTAGAATTAGGGTTAGGGTTAGGGTTAGGGCTAGGGTTAGGGTTAGGTTTAGGGCCTGGGCTAGGTCTAGGGCTTGGGCTAGGCCTAGGGTTAGGGTTAGGGTTAGGGTTAGGGCTAGGGTTAGGGTTAGGGTTAGGGTTAGGGCTAGGGCTAGTGTTTGGGCTAGGGCTAGGGTTAGAGTTCGGGCTAGGGCTAGGACTAGGGCTAGGGTTAGGTTTAGGGTTAGGGTTAGGGTTAGGGCTAGTGCTAGGGCTAGGGCTATGGCTAGGGCTAGGGTTAGGGTTAGGGTTTGGGCTAGGGTTAGGGTTAGGGTTAGGGCTAGGGCTAGGGCTAGGGCTAAGGCTAGGTTTAGGGTTAGGGTTAGGGCTAGGGTTAGGGTTTGGGCAAGGGCTAGGTTTAGGGTTAGGTTTAGGGTTAGGGCTAGGGCTAGGGTTAGGGTTAGTGCTAGGGTTAGGGTTAATGCTAGG
>OX463236.1:54513324-54515824 GCA_949820135.1 Sylvilagus floridanus
GTTAGGTTTAGGGTTAGGACTATGGCTAGGTCTAGGGCTAGGGTTAGGGTTAGGGTTAGGGTTAGGGCTAGGGTTAGGGTTAGGGCTAGGGCTAGTGTTTGGGCTAGGGCTAGGGTTAGGGTTAGGGTTAGGGTTAGGGCTAGGGCTAGGGTTAGGGTTAGGGTTAGGGTTAGGGTAGGGCTAGGGTTAGGGCTAGGGCTAGGGTTAGGGTTAGGGTTAGGGCTAGGGTTAGGGTTAGGGTTAGAACTAGGGTTAGGGTTAGGGTTCGGGCTAGGGCTAGGGCTAGGGCTAGGGCTAGGGCTTGGGCAAGGGCTAGGGTTAGGGTTAGGGTTAGGGCTAGGGCTAGGGTTATTGCTAGGGTTAGCACTAGGGCTAGGGTTAGGGTTACGGCTAGGGTTAGGGTTAGGGTTAGGGCTAGGGCTAGGTCTAGGGCTAGGGCTAGGACTAGGGTTAGGGCTAGGGTTAGGGTTAGGGCTAGGGTTAGGGTAATGCTAGGGTTAGGGCTCGGGCTAGGGTTTGGGTTAGGGCTAGGCCTAGGGCTAGGGCTAGGGCTAGGCCTAGGGCTAGGGCTAGGGCTAGGTTTAGGGCTAGGGCTAGGGTTAGGGTTAGGGTTAGGGTTAGGGCTAGGGTTAGGGTTAGGGCTAGGGTTAGGGTTAGGGCTAGGGCTAGCGTTAGGTCTAGGGCTAGGGTTATGGTTAGGGCTAGGACTAGAGCTAGGGTCAGGGTTAGGGTTAGGGTTAGGGCTAGGGTTAGGTTTTGGGTTAGGGCTAGGGCTAGGGCTAGGGCTAAGGCTAGGGCTAGGGTTAGGGTTAGGGTTAGGGCTTAGGCTAGGGTTAGGGTTAGGGTTAGGGTTAGGGTTAGGGCTAGGGTTAGGGCAAGGATAAGGCTAGGGTTAGGGCTAGGGTTAGGGTGAGGGCTAGGGCTAGGGCTAGGGCTAGGGCTAGGGTTTGGGCTAGGGTAAGGCTAGGTTTAGGTTTAGGGCTAGGGTTAGGGTTAGGTTTAGGGCTAGGGCTAGGGCTAGGGCTAGGGCTAGGGTTAGGGTTAGGGTTAGGGCTTAGGCTAGGGTTAGGGCTAGGGCTAGGTTTAGGGTTAGGGTTAGTGTTAGGGTTAGGGCTAGGACTAGGGTTAGGTTTAGGGTTAGGGCTAGGTTTAGGGTTAGGAGTAGGGTTAGGGCTAGGGCTAGTGTTAGGGTTAGAACTAGGGTTAGGGTTAGGGTTAGGGCTAGGGTTAGGGTTAGGTTTAGGGCCTGGGCTAGGTCTAGGGCTTGGGCTAGGCCTAGGGTTAGGGTTAGGGTTAGGGTTAGGGCTAGGGTTAGGGTTAGGGTTAGGGTTAGGGCTAGGGCTAGTGTTTGGGCTAGGGCTAGGGTTAGAGTTCGGGCTAGGGCTAGGACTAGGGCTAGGGTTAGGTTTAGGGTTAGGGTTAGGGTTAGGGCTAGTGCTAGGGCTAGGGCTATGGCTAGGGCTAGGGTTAGGGTTAGGGTTTGGGCTAGGGTTAGGGTTAGGGTTAGGGCTAGGGCTAGGGCTAGGGCTAAGGCTAGGTTTAGGGTTAGGTTTAGGGCTAGGGTTAGGGTTTGGGCAAGGGCTAGGTTTAGGGTTAGGTTTAGGGTTAGGGCTAGGGCTAGGGTTAGGGTTAGTGCTAGGGTTAGGGTTAATGCTAGGGTTAGGGCTAGGGTTAGGTTTAGGGTTAGGGCTAGGGATAGGGCTAGGGCTAGGGTTAGGGTTAGGGTTAGGGCTAGGGCTAGGGCTAGGGCTACGGCAATGGCTAGTGTTATGTTTAGGGTTAGGGCTAGGGCTAGGGCTAGGGATAGGGTTAGGGTTAGGGTTAGGGCTAGGGTTAGGTTTAATACTAGGGTTAGGGCTAGGGTTAGGGTTATGGCTAGGGTTAGGGTTAGGGTTAGGGCTAGGGCTAGGGTTAGGTCTAGGGCTAGGGTTATGGCTAGGGCTAGGGCAAGGGCTAGGGCTAGGTTTAGGGTTATGGTTAGGGTAAGGGCTAGGGCTAAAGTTAGGGCAAGGGTTAGGGCTAGGGCTAGGGTTAGGGTTACGGCTAGGGTTAGGGTTAGGGCTAGGGCTGGGGCTAGGGCTAGGGCTAGGGCTAGGGTTATGGTTAGGGCTAGGGTTAGGGTTAGGGCTAGGTTTAGGGTAACGCTAGGGTTAGGGCTAGGGCTAGGGCTAGGGCTAGGGTTAGGGTTAGGGTTAGGGTTAGGGCTACTGCTAGGGTTAGGGTTAGAACTAGGGTTAGGGTTAGGGTTCGGGCTAGGGTTAGGGCTAGGGCTAGGGCTAGGGCTTGGGCAAGGGTTAGGGTTAGGGTTAGGGTTAGGTCTAGGGCTAGGGTAAGGCCTGCGTTAGGGTTAGGGCTAGGGTTAGGTCTAGGGCTAGGGCAAGGGCTAGGGCTAGGGTTGGGGCTAGTGTTATGGCTAGGGCTAGCGTTAGGGTTAGGGTTAGGGTTAGGGTTAGGGCTAGGGTTAGGTTTAGGGTTAGGGTCAGGGCTAGGGCTAGGGTTA
>OX463236.1:54520824-54525824 GCA_949820135.1 Sylvilagus floridanus
GTTAGGGTTAGGGTTAGGGCTAGGGCTAGGGCTAGGGCTAGGGCTAAGGCTAGGGTTAGGGTTAGGGTTAGGGCTAGGGTTAGGGTTAGGGCAAGGGCTAGGTTTAGGGTTAGGGTTAGGGTTAGGGCTAGGGCTAGGGTTACGGTTAGGGTTAGTGCTAGGGTTAGGGTTAATGCTAGGTTTAGGGCTAGGGTTAGGGTTAGGGTTAGGGTTAGGGCTAGGGCTAGGGCTAGGGCTAGGGTTACGTTTAGGGTTAGGGCTAGGGCTAGGGCTAGGGCTAGGGCAAGGGCTAGTATTATGTTTAGGGTTAGGGCTAGGGCTAGGGTTAGAGTTAGTGTTAGGGTTAGTGCTAGTGCTAGGGCTAGGGCTATGGCTAGGGCTAGTGTTAGGGTTAGGGTTAGGGCTAGGGTTAGGGTTAGGGTTAGGGCTAGGGCTAGGGCTAGGGCTAAGGCTACGGTTAGGGTTAGGGTTAGGGTTAGGGCTAGGGTTAGGGTTAGGGCAAGGGTAGGTTTAGGGTTAGGGTTAGGGTTAGGGCTAGGGCTAGGGTTAGGGTTAGTGCTAGGGTTAGGGTTAATGCTAGGGTTAGGGCTAGGGTTAGGGTTAGGGTTAGGGTTAGGGCTAGGGCTAGGGCTAGGGCTAGGTCTAGGGTTAGGTTTAGGATTAGGGCTAGGGCTAGGGCTAGGGCTAGGGCAAGGGCTAGTGTTATGTTTAGGGTTAGGGCTAGGGATAGGGCTTGGGATAGGGTTAGGGTTAGGGTTAGGGCTAGGGTTAGGGTTAATACTAGGGTTAGGGCTAGGGTTCGGGTTAGGGTTACAGCTAGGGTTAGGGTTAGGGCTAGAGCTAGGGCTAGGTCTAGGGCTAGGGTTATGGCTAGGGCTAGGGCAAGGGCTAGGGCTTGGGTTAGGTTTAGGATTAGGGTTAGTGTAAGGGCTAGGGCTAAAGATAGGGGAAGGGTTAGGGCTAGGGCTAGGGTTAGGGTTACTGCTAGGGTTAGGGTTAGTGCTTGGGCTGGGGCTAGGGCTAGGTCTAGTGCTAGGGTTATGTTTAGGGCTAGGGTTAGGGTTAGGGCTAGGTTTAGGGTAACGCTAGGGTTAGGGCTAGGGATAGGGTTATTGTTAAGGATAGGCCTAGGGTTAGGCCTAGGGCTAGGCCTAGGGCTAGGGCTAGGGCTAGGGCTAGGGCTAGGGTTAGGACTAGGGCTAGGGTTAGGGTTAGGGTTAGGGTTAGGGCTAGGGTTAGGGTTAGTGTTAGGGTTAGGTTTAGGGCTAGGGCTAGGGTTAGGGCTAGGGTAGGGTTAGGGTTAGGGCTAGGGCTAGGGCTAGGGCTAGGGTTAGGGTTTGGGTTAGTGTTAGGGCTTGGGTTAGGGTTAGGGTTAGGGCTAGGACTGGAGCTAGGGCTAGGGCTAGTGCTAGGGTAAGGGTTAGGGTTAGGGTTAGGGTTAGGGCTAGGGCTAGGGCTAGGGCTATGGTTAGGGCTAGGACTAGGCCAAGGGCTATGGCAGGGCTGGAGTTAGGGTTAGGGTTAGGGATAGGGTTAGGGCTAGGGTTAGGGCAAGGCCTGCGTTAGGGTTAGGGCTAGGGTTAGGGTTAGGGCTAGGTCTAGGGCTAGGGCTAGGATTAGAGTAGGGCTAAGGCTAGGGTTAGTGTTAGGTCTAGGGTTAGGTTTAGGGTTAGGACTATGGCTAGGTCTAGGGCTAGGGTTAGGGTTAGGGTTAGGGTTAGGGCTAGGGTTAGGGTTAGGGCTAGGGCTAGTGTTTGGGCTAGGGCTAGGGTTAGGGTTAGGGTTAGGGTTAGGGCTAGGGCTAGGGTTAGGGTTAGGGTTAGGGTTAGGGTAGGGCTAGGGTTAGGGCTAGGGCTAGGGTTAGGGTTAGGGTTAGGGCTAGGGTTAGGGTTAGGGTTAGAACTAGGGTTAGGGTTAGGGTTCGGGCTAGGGCTAGGGCTAGGGCTAGGGCTAGGGCTTGGGCAAGGGCTAGGGTTAGGGTTAGGGTTAGGGCTAGGGCTAGGGTTATTGCTAGGGTTAGCACTAGGGCTAGGGTTAGGGTTACGGCTAGGGTTAGGGTTAGGGTTAGGGCTAGGGCTAGGTCTAGGGCTAGGGCTAGGACTAGGGTTAGGGCTAGGGTTAGGGTTAGGGCTAGGGTTAGGGTAATGCTAGGGTTAGGGCTCGGGCTAGGGTTTGGGTTAGGGCTAGGCCTAGGGCTAGGGCTAGGGCTAGGCCTAGGGCTAGGGCTAGGGCTAGGTTTAGGGCTAGGGCTAGGGTTAGGGTTAGGGTTAGGGTTAGGGCTAGGGTTAGGGTTAGGGCTAGGGTTAGGGTTAGGGCTAGGGCTAGCGTTAGGTCTAGGGCTAGGGTTATGGTTAGGGCTAGGACTAGAGCTAGGGTCAGGGTTAGGGTTAGGGTTAGGGCTAGGGTTAGGTTTTGGGTTAGGGCTAGGGCTAGGGCTAGGGCTAAGGCTAGGGCTAGGGTTAGGGTTAGGGTTAGGGCTTAGGCTAGGGTTAGGGTTAGGGTTAGGGTTAGGGTTAGGGCTAGGGTTAGGGCAAGGATAAGGCTAGGGTTAGGGCTAGGGTTAGGGTGAGGGCTAGGGCTAGGGCTAGGGCTAGGGCTAGGGTTTGGGCTAGGGTAAGGCTAGGTTTAGGTTTAGGGCTAGGGTTAGGGTTAGGTTTAGGGCTAGGGCTAGGGCTAGGGCTAGGGCTAGGGTTAGGGTTAGGGTTAGGGCTTAGGCTAGGGTTAGGGCTAGGGCTAGGTTTAGGGTTAGGGTTAGTGTTAGGGTTAGGGCTAGGACTAGGGTTAGGTTTAGGGTTAGGGCTAGGTTTAGGGTTAGGAGTAGGGTTAGGGCTAGGGCTAGTGTTAGGGTTAGAACTAGGGTTAGGGTTAGGGTTAGGGCTAGGGTTAGGGTTAGGTTTAGGGCCTGGGCTAGGTCTAGGGCTTGGGCTAGGCCTAGGGTTAGGGTTAGGGTTAGGGTTAGGGCTAGGGTTAGGGTTAGGGTTAGGGTTAGGGCTAGGGCTAGTGTTTGGGCTAGGGCTAGGGTTAGAGTTCGGGCTAGGGCTAGGACTAGGGCTAGGGTTAGGTTTAGGGTTAGGGTTAGGGTTAGGGCTAGTGCTAGGGCTAGGGCTATGGCTAGGGCTAGGGTTAGGGTTAGGGTTTGGGCTAGGGTTAGGGTTAGGGTTAGGGCTAGGGCTAGGGCTAGGGCTAAGGCTAGGTTTAGGGTTAGGTTTAGGGCTAGGGTTAGGGTTTGGGCAAGGGCTAGGTTTAGGGTTAGGTTTAGGGTTAGGGCTAGGGCTAGGGTTAGGGTTAGTGCTAGGGTTAGGGTTAATGCTAGGGTTAGGGCTAGGGTTAGGTTTAGGGTTAGGGCTAGGGATAGGGCTAGGGCTAGGGTTAGGGTTAGGGTTAGGGCTAGGGCTAGGGCTAGGGCTACGGCAATGGCTAGTGTTATGTTTAGGGTTAGGGCTAGGGCTAGGGCTAGGGATAGGGTTAGGGTTAGGGTTAGGGCTAGGGTTAGGTTTAATACTAGGGTTAGGGCTAGGGTTAGGGTTATGGCTAGGGTTAGGGTTAGGGTTAGGGCTAGGGCTAGGGTTAGGTCTAGGGCTAGGGTTATGGCTAGGGCTAGGGCAAGGGCTAGGGCTAGGTTTAGGGTTATGGTTAGGGTAAGGGCTAGGGCTAAAGTTAGGGCAAGGGTTAGGGCTAGGGCTAGGGTTAGGGTTACGGCTAGGGTTAGGGTTAGGGCTAGGGCTGGGGCTAGGGCTAGGGCTAGGGCTAGGGTTATGGTTAGGGCTAGGGTTAGGGTTAGGGCTAGGTTTAGGGTAACGCTAGGGTTAGGGCTAGGGCTAGGGCTAGGGCTAGGGTTAGGGCTAGGGTTAGGTCTAGGGCTAGGGCAAGGGCTAGGGCTAGGGTTGGGGCTAGTGTTATGGCTAGGGCTAGCGTTAGGGTTAGGGTTAGGGTTAGGGTTAGGGCTAGGGTTAGGTTTAGGGTTAGGGTCAGGGCTAGGGCTAGGGTTATGGCTAGGGCTAGGGTTAGGGTTAGGGTTGGGGTTAAGGCTAGGTCTAGGGTTAGGGTTAGAACTAGGGTTAGGGTTAGGGTTCGGGCTAGGGTTAGGGTTAGGGCTAGGGCTAGGGCTAGGGGTTGGGCTAGGGCTAGGGTTAGGGTTAGGGTTAGAGTTAGGGCTAGGGTTAGGGCTAGGGCTAGGGCTAGGGCTGGAGTTAGGGTTAGGGTTAGGGCTAGGGTTAGGGCTAGGGCTAGAGTTAGGGCTAGGGCTAGGGTTAGGGTTAGGGTTAGGGTTAGGGCTAGGGCTAGGGCTAGGGTTAGGGTTAGGGTTAGTGTAGGGCTAGGGTTAGGGCTAGGGCTAGGGTTAGGGTTAGGGTTAGGGTTAGGGCTAGGGCTAGGGTTAGGGTTAGGGTTAGGGTTAGGGTAGGGCTAGGGTTAGGGCTAGGGCTAGGGTTAGGGTTAGGGTTAGGGTTAGGGCTAGGGCTAGTGTTAGGGTTAGAACTAGGGTTAGGGTTAGGGTTCGGGCTAGGGTTAGGGCTAGGGCTAGGGCTAGGGCTTGGGCAAGGGCTAGGGTTAGGGTTAGGGTTAGGGCTAGGGCTAGGGTTATTGCTAGGGTTAGCACTAGGGCTAGGGTTAGGGTTAGGGCAAGGGCTAGGTTTAGGGTTAGGGTTAGGGTTAGGGCTAGGGCTAGGGTTAGGGTTAGTGCTAGGGTTAGGGTTAATGCTAGGGTTAGGTCTAGGGTTAGGGTTAGGGTTAGGGCTAGGGCTAGGGCTAGGGCTAGGGTTAGGTTTAGGGTTAGGGCTAGGGCTAGTGCTAGGGCTACGGCAATGGCTAGTGTTATGTTTAGGGTTAGGGCTATGGCTAGGGCTAGGGATAGGGTTAGGGTTAGGGTTAGGGCTAGGGTTAGGTTTAATACTAGGGTTAGGGCTAGGGTTAGGGTTATGGCTAGGGTTAGGGTTAGGGTTAGGGCTAGGGCTAGGGTTAGGTCTAGGGCTAGGGTTATGGCTAGGGCTAGGGCAAGGGCT
>OX463236.1:54580824-54583324 GCA_949820135.1 Sylvilagus floridanus
AGGGTTAGGGTGAGGGCTAGGGCTAGATCTAGGTCTAGATCTAAGGCTCGGGTTAGGGTTAGGGTTAGGGTTAGGGTTAGGGTTAGGTCTAGGGTTAGGGCTAGGGCTAGGACTAGGACTAGGGCTAGGGCTAGGGTAAGGGTTAGGGCTAGGGCTAGGGATAGGGCTGGGCTAGGTTTAGGGCTAGGGCTAGGGCTAGGGTTAGGGTTAGGGTTAGGGTTAGGGCTAGGGCTAGGGTTAGGGTTAGGGTTTGGGCTAGGGTTAGGGTTAATGCTATGGTTAGGGCTAGGTTTAGGGTTAGGGTTAGGGTTAGGGTTAGGTTTAGGTTTAGGGCTAGGGCTAGGGCTAGGGGTAGGGCTAGGGTTAGGGTTAGGGCTAGGGCTAGGGCTAGGGTTAGGGCTAGGGTTAGGGTTAGGGCTAGGGCTAGGGCTAGGGCTTAGGCTAGGGCTCAGGTTTGGGTTAGGGTTAGGGCTAGGGCTAGGGCTAGGGCTAGGATTAGGGTTATTGTTAGGGTTAGGGCTAGGGCTAATGTTAGGGCTACGGCTAGGCTTAGGGTTAGGGTTAGGGCTAGGGCTAGGGCTAGGGTTAGGGCTAAGACTAGGACTAGGGCTAGGTTTAGGGCTAGGGTTAGGGTTAGGGTTAGAGTTAGTGCTAGGGCTAGGGTTAGGGTTAGGTTTAGGGCTAGGGTTAGGGTTAGGGTTAGGTTTACTGCTAGGGCTAGGGCTAGGGCTAGTGCTAGGGTTAGGGTTAGGGTTAGGGCTAGGGTTACGGTTAGGTCTAGAGCAAGGACTAGGGCTAGGGCTAGGGTTAGGTTTAGGGTTAGGGCTAGGGTTAGGGTTAGGGCAAGTGCTAGGTTTAGGGTTAGGGTTAGGGTTAGGGCTAGGGCTAGGGCTAGGGCTATGTCTAGGGCTAGGGCTAGGTTTAGGGTTAGGGTTAGGTCTAGGGTTAGGGCTAGGGCTAGGACTAGGACTAGATCTAGGGCTAGGGTAATGGTTAGGGCTAGGGCTAGGGCTAGGCCTGGGATAGGGTTAGGGCTAGGGCTAGGGCTAGGGTTAGGGTTAGAGTTAGGGTTAGGGTTAGGGCTACTGTTAGGGTTAGGGTTAGGGTTAGGGTTAGGGCTAGGGATAGGGTAAGGGTAGGATTAGGGCTAGGGCTAGGGTTAGGGTTAGGGCTAGGACTATGGCTAGAGCTAGGTTTAGGGCTAGGGCTAGGGTTAGTTTTAGGGCTAGGGTTAGGGTTAGGTCTAGGGCTAGGGTTAGGGTTAGGGTTAGGGTTAGGGCTAGGGCTAGGGTTAGGGTTAGGGTTAGCGTTAGGGTTAGGGTTAGGGTTAGGGCTAGGGCTAGGGTTAGGGCTGGGTCTAGGGTTAGGATTTGGGCTAGGTTTAGGCCTAAGGCTAGGGCTAGGGCTAGTTGTAGGGCTAGGGCTAGGGTTAGGACTGGGCTAGGGGTAGGGTTAGGGCTAGTGCTAGGGCTAGGGTTAGGGCTAGGGTTAGGGTTAGGGTTAGGGTTAGGGTTAGGGCTAGGGCTAGGGTTAGGGCTAGGGCTTGGGTTAGGGTTACGGTTCGGGTTAGGGCTAGGGCTAGCGCAATGGTTAGGATTAGGGTTATTGTTAGTGTTAGGGCTAGGGTTAGGGTTAGGGCTAGGGCTAGGGCTAGGGCTTGGGCTAGGGCTCAGGTTAGGGTTAGGGTTAGGGCTAGGGCTAGGGCTAGGGCTAGGATTAGGGTTATTGTTAGGGTTAGGGCTAGGGCTAATGTTAGGGCTACGGCTAGGCTTAGGGTTAGGGTTAGGGCTAGGGCTAGGGCTAGGGTTAGGGCTAAGGCTAGGACTAGGGCTAGGTTTAGGGCTAGGGTTAGGGTTAGGGTTAGAGTTAGTTCTAGGGCTAGGGTTAGGGTTAGGTTTAGGGCTAGGGTTAGGGTTAGGGTTAGGTTTAGTGCTAGGGCTAGGGCTAGGGCTAGGGCTAGGGTTAGGGTTAGGGTTAGGGCTAGGGTTACGGTTAGGTCTAGGGCAAGGACTAGGGCTAGGGCTAGGGTTAGGTTTAGGGTTAGGGCTAGGGTTAGGGTTAGGGAAGGGCTAGGTTTAGGGTTAGGGTTAGGGTTAGGGCTAGGGCTAAGGTAGGGTTAGGGTTAGGGCTAGGGTTAGGGTTAATGCTAGGGTTAGGTCTAGGGTTAGGGATAGGGTTCGGGTTAGGTTTAGGGCTAGGGCTAGGGCTAGGGCTAGGGTTAGGGTTAGGGCTAGGACTAGGGCTAGGGCTAGGGTTAGGGTTAGATTTAGGGTTAGGGTTAGGGCTAGGGTTAGGGTTAGGGTTAGGGTTAGGGTTAGGGCTAGGGCTAGGGCTAGGGCTAGGGCTAGATCTAATGCTCGGGTTAGGGTTAGGGTTAGGGTTAGGGCTAGGGTTAGGGCTAGGGATAGGGTTAGGTTTAGGGCTAGGGATAGGGTTAGGGTTAGGGTTAGGGTTAGGGTTAGGGCTAGGGCTAGTGCTAGGGCTATGTCTAGGGCTAGGG
>OX463236.1:54590824-54593324 GCA_949820135.1 Sylvilagus floridanus
GGGTTAGGGTTAGGGTTAGGGCTAGGGTTAGGGCTAGGGATAGGGTTAGGTTTAGGGCTAGGGTTAGGGTTAGGGTTAGGGTTAGGGCATAGGGCTAGGGCTAGGGCTAGGGCTAGGGTTAGGGTTATGTTTAGGGTAAGGGCTAGGGCTAGGGCTAGGGATGGGGTTAGGGTTAGGGTTAGCGCTAGGGCTAGGGTTAGGGCTAAGACTAGGGTTACGGTTAGGGTTAGGGTTAGGGTGAGGGCTAGGGCTAGATCTAGGTCTAGATCTAAGGCTCGGGTTAGGGTTAGGGTTAGGGTTATGGTTAGGGTTAGGTCTAGGGTTAGGGCTAGGGCTAGGACTAGGACTAGGGCTAGGGCTAGGGTAAGGGTTAGGGCTAGGGCTAGGGCTAGGGCTGGGCTAGGTTTAGGGCTAGGGCTAGGGCTAGGGTTAGGGTTAGGGTTAGGGTTAGGGCTAGGGCTAGGGTTAGGGTTAGGGTTTGGGCTAGGGTTAGGGTTAATGCTATGGTTAGGGCTAGGTTTAGGGTTAGGGTTAGGGTTAGGGTTAGGTTTAGGTTTAGGGCTAGGGCTAGGGCTAGGGGTAGGGCTAGGGTTAGGGTTAGGGCTAGGGCTAGGGCTAGGGTTAGGGCTAGGGTTAGGGTTAGGGCTAGGGCTAGGGCTAGGGCTTAGGCTAGGGCTCAGGTTAGGGTTAGGGTTAGGGCTAGGGCTAGGGCTAGGGCTAGGATTAGGGTTATTGTTAGGGTTAGGGCTAGGGCTAATGTTAGGGCTACGGCTAGGCTTAGGGTTAGGGTTAGGGCTAGGGCTAGGGCTAGGGTTAGGGCTAAGACTAGGACTAGGGCTAGGTTTAGGGCTAGGGTTAGGGTTAGGGTTAGAGTTAGTGCTAGGGCTAGGGTTAGGGTTAGGTTTAGGGCTAGGGTTAGGGTTAGGGTTAGGTTTACTGCTAGGGCTAGGGCTAGGGCTAGTGCTAGGGTTAGGGTTAGGGTTAGGGCTAGGGTTACGGTTAGGTCTAGAGCAAGGACTAGGGCTAGGGCTAGGGTTAGGTTTAGGGTTAGGGCTAGGGTTAGGGTTAGGGCAAGTGCTAGGTTTAGGGTTAGGGTTAGGGTTAGGGCTAGGGCTAGGGCTAGGGCTATGTCTAGGGCTAGGGCTAGGTTTAGGGTTAGGGTTAGGTCTAGGGTTAGGGCTAGGGCTAGGACTAGGACTAGATCTAGGGCTAGGGTAATGGTTAGGGCTAGGGCTAGGGCTAGGCCTGGGATAGGGTTAGGGCTAGGGCTAGGGCTAGGGTTAGGGTTAGGGTTAGGGTTAGGGTTAGGGTTAGGGCTACTGTTAGGGTTAGGGTTAGGGTTAGGGTTAGGGCTAGGGATAGGGTAAGGGCTAGGATTAGGGCTAGGGCTAGGGTTAGGGTTAGGGCTAGGACTATGGCTAGAGCTAGGTTTAGGGCTAGGGCTAGGGTTAGTTTTAGGGCTAGGGTTAGGGTTAGGTCTAGGGCTAGGGTTAGGGTTAGGGTTAGGGTTAGGGCTAGGGCTAGGGTTAGGGTTAGGGTTAGCGTTAGGGTTAGGGTTAGGGTTAGGGCTAGGGCTAGGGTTAGGGCTGGGTCTAGGGTTAGGATTTGGGCTAGGTTTAGGCCTAAGGCTAGGGCTAGGGCTAGTTGTAGGGCTAGGGCTAGGGTTAGGACTGGGCTAGGGGTAGGGTTAGGGCTAGTGCTAGGGCTAGGGTTAGGGCTAGGGTTAGGGTTAGGGTTAGGGTTAGGGTTAGGGCTAGGGCTAGGGTTAGGGCTAGGGCTTGGGTTAGGGTTACGGTTCGGGTTAGGGCTAGGGCTAGGGCAATGGTTAGGATTAGGGTTATTGTTAGTGTTAGGGCTAGGGTTAGGGTTAGGGCTAGGGCTAGGGCTAGGGCTTGGGCTAGGGCTCAGGTTAGGGTTAGGGTTAGGGCTAGGGCTAGGGCTAGGGCTAGGATTAGGGTTATTGTTAGGGTTAGGGCTAGGGCTAATGTTAGGGCTACGGCTAGGCTTAGGGTTAGGGTTAGGGCTAGGACTAGGGCTAGGGTTAGGGCTAAGGCTAGGACTAGGGCTAGGTTTAGGGCTAGGGTTAGGGTTAGGGTTAGAGTTAGTTCTAGGGCTAGGGTTAGGGTTAGGTTTAGGGCTAGGGTTAGGGTTAGGGTTAGGTTTAGTGCTAGGGCTAGGGCTAGGGCTAGGGCTAGGGTTAGGGTTAGGGTTAGGGCTAGGGTTACGGTTAGGTCTAGGGCAAGGACTAGGGCTAGGGCTAGGGTTAGGTTTAGGGTTAGGGCTAGGGTTAGGGTTAGGGAAGGGCTAGGTTTAGGGTTAGGGTTAGGGTTAGGGCTAGGGCTAAGGTAGGGTTAGGGTTAGGGCTAGGGTTAGGGTTAATGCTAGGGTTAGGTCTAGGGTTAGGGATAGGGTTCGGGTTAGGTTTAGGGCTAGGGCTAGGGCTAGGGCTAGGGTTAGGGTTAGGGCTAGGACTAGGGCTAGGGCTAGGGTTAGGGTTAGA
>OX463236.1:54658324-54663324 GCA_949820135.1 Sylvilagus floridanus
CTAGGTTTAGGGTTAGGTCTAGGGCTAGAACTAGGGCTAGGTCTAGGGTTAGGGTTAGGGCAAGGGCTAGGGTTAGGGTTAGGGTTAGGGTTAGGGTTATGGTTAGGTTTAGGGCTAGGGTTAGGGTTAATGCTAAGGTTAGGTCTAGGGTTAGGGTTAGGGTTAGGGTTAGGTTTAGGGGTAGGGCTAGGGCTAGGGCTAGTGTTAGGGTTAGGGTTAGGGTTAGGGCTAGGGCTAGGGCTAGGGCTAGGTCTAGGGTTATGTTTAGGTTTAGGGCTATTGCTAGGGCTAGGGCTAGTGTTAGGGTTAGGGTTAGGGTTTGGGCTAGGTTTAGGGTTAATGCTAGGGTTAGTGCTAGGGTTAGGGTTAGGGTTAGTGTTAGGGCTAGGGATAGGGCTAGGGCTAGTGCTAGGGTTAGGTTAAGGGTTAGGGCAAGGGCTAGGGCTAGGGCTAGGGCTAGTGCTAGGTCTAGGGTTATGTTTAGGGTTAGGGCTAGGGAAGGGTTAGGCTTAGGGTTAGGGTAGCGCTAGGGCTAGGGTTAGGGCTAGGCCTAGGGTTAGGGTTAGGGTTAGGGTTAGGGCTAGGGCTAGGGCTAGGGCTAGATCTAGTGCTTGGGTTAGGGTTAGGGTTAGGGTTAGGGCTAGGGTAAGGGCTAGGGATAGAGTTAGGTTTTGGCTAGGGTTAGGGTTAGGGGAGGGTTAGGGCATAGGGCTAGGTTTAGGCTTTGGGTTAGGTTTAGGGTTTGGATTAGGGCTAGGGTTATGGTTAGGGTTAGGGCTAGGGCTAGGGTTAGGGCTAGGTCTACGGTTAGGGTTAGAGCTAGGACTAGGGCTAGGGCTAGGGCTAGGGCTAGGGTTAGGGTTATGGCTAGGGTTAGGGTTAGGTTTAGGGTTAGGGCTAGGGCTAGGGCTAGGGCTTGGGCTAGGGCTAGGGTTAGGGTTAGTGTTAGGGCTAGGGCTAGGGTTATGGCTATGGCTAGGGCAAGGGCTAGGGCTAGGGTTAGGGTTAGGATTAGGGTTAGGGTTAGGTCTAGGTCTAGGGCTAGGGCTAGGGCTAGGGCTAGGGTTATGGTTAGGGTTAGGGCTAGGTCTAGGTCTATGGCTATGGCTAGGGCTAGGGTTAGAGTTAGGAATAAGGCTAGGGCTAGGACTAGGGCTAGGGCTATGGCTAGGGCTAGGGTTAGGGTTAGGGCTAGGGCTAGGGCTAGGGCTAGGTTATGGTTAGGGTTAGGGCTAGGCCCAGGGCTAGGGCTAGGGCTAGGGCTAGGGTTATATTTAGGGTAAGGGCTGGGCTAGGGCTAGGGCTAGGGTTAGGGTTAGGGTTAGGGCTAGTGTTAGGTCTAGGGCTAGGGTTAGGGTTAGGGTTAGGGCTTGGGTTAGGGCTAGGACTAAGGTTAGGGTTAGGGCTAGGGTTAGGGTTAGGGTTAGAGTTTGGGCTAGGTTTAGGGTTAATGCTAGGGTTAGTGCTAGGGTTAGGGTTAGGGTTAGGGTTAGGGCTAGGGCTAGGGCTAGGGCTAGGGCTACGGTTAGGTTAAGGGTTAGGGCAAGGGCTAGGGCTAGGGCTAGGGCTAGGGCTAGTGCTAGGGTTATGTTTAGGGTTAGGGCTAGGGAAGGGTTAGGCTTTGGGTTACGGTTAGCGCTAGGGCTAGGGTTAGGGCTAGGCCTAGGGCTAGGAATAGGGCTAGGGCTAGGGCTAGGGCTAGGGTTATGTTTAGGTTAAGGGCTGGGCTAGGGCTAGGGCTAGGGTTAGGGTTAGGGTTAGGGCTAGGGTTAGGTCTAGGGCTAGGGTTAGGGTTAGGGTTAGGGCTAGGGTTAGGGCTAGGACTAAGGTTAGGGTTAGGGTTAGGGTAAGGGCTAGGGCTAGGGCTAGGCCTATGGATAGGGCAAGGGCTAGGGTTATTGTTATGGTTAGGGCTAGGGCTAGGGCTAGGTTTAGGGTTAAGGTTAGGGTTAGGGTTAGGGCTAGGGTTAGGTTTAGGGCTAGGGCTAGGGTTAGGGTTACGGTTAGGGTTAGGGCTAGGGTTAGGGCTAGGGCTAGGGCTAGGCCTAGGACTAGTGTTAGGGTTAGGGCTAGGGCTTGGGTTAGGGCAAGGGTTAGGGTTAGGCCTAGGGCTAGGTCTAGGGCTAGGGTTAGGGCTAGTGCTAGGGTTAGGGTTAGGGCTAGGGCTAGGGGTAGGGCTAGGGCTAGGGTTAGGGTTACGGTTAGGGTTAGGGCTAGGGTTAGGGCTAGGGCTAGGGCTAGGGCTAGTGTTAGGGTTAGGGCTAGGGCTAGGGCTAGGGCTAGTGCTCGGGTTGGGGTTAGGGTTAGGACTAGGGCTAGGGCTAGGGCTAGGGCTAGGTTTAGTGTTAGTGTTAGGGCTTGGGCTAGGGCTAGGGCTAGGGCTAGGCCTAATGCAAGGGCTAGGGATAGGGTTAGGGTTAGGGTTAGGGTTAGGGCTAGGGCTAGGCCTAGGGCGAGAGCTAGGTTTAGGGCTAGGGTTAGGTTTATATCTAGGGCTAGGGCTAGGGCTAGTTTTAGGGTTAGTGTTAGGGCTTGGGCTAGGGCTAGGGCTAGGGCTAGGCCTAATGCAAGGGCTAGGGCTAAGGTTAGGGTTAGGGTTAGGGTTAGGGTTAGGGCTTGGGCTAGGGCTAGAGCTTGGGTTAGCGATAGGGTTAGGGCTAGGGTTAGGGTTAATGGTAGGTTTAGGGCTAGGGTTAGATTTAGGGTTAGGGTTAGGGTTAGGGCTAGGGCTAGGGTTAGGGTTAGGGTTAGGGTTAGGGTTAGGTTTAGGGTTAGGGCTAGGGCTAGCGTTAGGGCTAGGGCTAGGGTTAGGGTTAGGGCTAGGGCTAGGGTTAGGTCTAGGGTTAGTGTTAGGGTTAGGGCTAGGGTTTGGGTTAATGCTAGGGTTAGGTCTAGGGTTAGGGTTAGGGTTAGAGTTAGGGCTAGGGTTAGGGCTCGGGATAGGTTTAGGGTTCGGGCTAGGGATAGGGTTAGGGTTTGGGTTAGGGCATAGGTTTAGGTTTAGGGTTAGGGTTAGTGTTAGGGCTAGGGTTAGGGTTAGGGTTAGGGCTAGGGTTAGGGTTAGGGTTAAGTCAGGGCTAGGGCTAGGGTTAGGGTTAGGTTTACGGCTAGGGATATGATTAGGGTTAGTTTTAGGGTTAGTGCTAGGGCTAGGGCTAGGGCTAGGGGTAGGGTTAGGGTTAGGGTTAGGGCTAGGGTTAGGGTTAGGGTTAGAGCTAGGGCTAAGTCTAGGGCTAGTGTTAATGTTAGGGTTAGGGCTAGGGTTAGGGTTAGGGTTAGGGCTAGGTTTCGGGTTAGTGTTAGGGTTAGGGCTACGGCTAGGGTTAGGGTTAGGGTTAGGGTTAGGGCTAGGGTTAGGTTTAATGCTAGGGTTAGGGCTAGGGTTAGGGTTAGGGTTAGGTCTAGGGCTAGGGCTAGGGCTTGGGCTAGGGTTAGGGTTAGGGCTAGGGCTAGGGCTAGGTCTAGGGCGAGGGCTAGGGCTAGGATTATGTTGAGGGTAAGGGCTAGGGCTAGGGCTATGGCTAGGGCTAGGGTTAGGTTTAGGGTTAGCGCCAGGGCTAGGGTTAGGTCTAGGGCTAGGGTTAGGGTTAGGGTTAGGGTTAGGGTTAGGGCTAGGGCTATGGCTAGGGCTAGATCTAGGGCTCGGGTTAGGGTTAGGGTTAGGGTTAGGGTTAGGGTTAGGGCTAGGGTTATGGTTAGGGTTAGGGTTAGGGCTAGGGCGAGGGCTAGGTCTAGGGTTAGGGTTAGGTTTAGCGCTAGGGCTAGGTTTAGGGTTAGGTTTATGGTTAAGGCTTGGGTTAGTGTTAGGGTTAGGTTTAGGGCAAGTGCTAGGGCTAGGGCTAGGGCTAGGGCTCGGGTTAGGGTTAGGGTTAGGGCTAGGGCTAGGGCTAGGGCTAGGTCTAGGGTTATGTTTAGGGTTAGGGCTATTGCTAGGGCTAGGGCTAGGGTTAGGGTTAGGTCTAGGGCTAGAACTAGGGCTAGGGCTAGGGTTAGGGTTAGGGCAAGGGCTAGGGTTAGGGTTAGGGTTAGGGTTAGGGTTAGGTTTAGGTTTAGGGCTAGGGTTAGGGTTAATGCTAAGGTTAGGTCTAGGGTTAGGGTTAGGGTTAGGGGTAGGGTTAGGGGTAGGGCTAGGGCTAGGGCTAGGGTTAGGGTTAGGGTTAGGGCTAGGGCTAGGGCTAGGGCTAGGTCTAGGGTTATGTTTAGGGTTAGGGCTATTGCTAGGGCTAGGGCTAGGGTTAGGGTTACTGTTAGGGTTAGGGCTAGGGATAGGGCTAGGGCTAGTGCTAGGGTTAGGTTAAGGGTTAGGGCAAGGGCTAGGGCTAGGGCTAGGGCTAGTGCTGGGGCTAGGGTTATGCTTAGGGTTAGGGCTAGGGAAGGGTTAGGCTTAGGGTTAGGGTTAGCGCTAGGGCTAGGGTTAGGGCTAGGCCTAGGGTTAGGGTTAGGGTTAGGGCTAGGGCTAGGGCTAGGGCTAGGGCTAGGGCTAGATCTAGTGCTCGGGTTAGGGTTAGGGTTAGGGTTAGGGCTAGGGTTAGGGCTAGGGCTAGGGTAAGTGTTAGGGCTAGGGCTAGGGTGAGGGCTAGGGCTAGGGTTAGGGTTAGGGCTAGGGTTAGGGTTAGGGTTAGGGTTTGGGCTAGGTTTAGGGTTAATGCTAGGGTTAGTGCTAGGGTTAGGGTTAGGGTTAGGGTTAGGGCTAGGTCTAGGTCTATGGCTATGGCTAGGGCTAGAGTTAGAGTTAGGAATAAGGCTAGGGCTAGGACTAGGGCTAGGGCTAGGGCTAGGGTAAGGGTTAGGGCTAGGGCTAGGGTAAGGGCTAGGGCTAGGGTTAGGGTTAGGGCTAGTGTTAGGGCAAGGTCTAGGGTTAAGGTTAGGGTTAGGGTTAGGATTAGGGCTAGGGCTAGGGTTAGCGTTAGGGTTAGGGCTAGGGTTAGGGTTAATTCTATGGTTAGGGCTAGGTTTAGCTTTAGGGTTAGGGTTAGGGCTAGGGCTAGGGCTAGGGCTAG
>OX463236.1:54735824-54740824 GCA_949820135.1 Sylvilagus floridanus
AGGGTTAGTGTTAGGTCTAGGGTTAGGTTTAGGGTTAGGACTATGGCTAGGTCTAGGGCTAGGGTTAGGGTTAGGGTTAGGGTTAGGGCTAGAGCTAGGGTTAGGGCTAGGGCTAGGGTTAGGGTTAGGGTTAGGGTTAGGGCTAGGGCTAGGGTTAGGGTTAGGTTTAGGGTTAGGGTAGGGCTAGGGTTAGGGCTAGGGCTAGGGTTAGGGTTAGGGTTAGGGTTAGGTCTAGGGCTAGGGTTAGGGTTAGAACTAGGGTTAGGGTTAGGGTTCGGGCTAGGGTTAGGGCTAGGGCTAGGGCTAGGGCTTGGGCAAGGGCTAGGGTTAGGGTTAGGGTTAGGGCTAGGGCTAGGGTTATTGCTAGGGTTAGCACTAGGGCTAGGGTTAGGGTTACGGCTAGGGTTAGGGTTAGGGTTAGGGCTAGGGCTAGGTCTAGGGCTAGTGCTAGGACTAGGTTTAGGGCTAGGGTTAGGTTTAGGGCTAGGGTTAGGGTAATGCTAGGGTTAGGGCTCGGGCTAGGGTTAGGGTTAGAGCTAGGCCTAGGGCTAGGGCTAGGGCTAGGCCTAGGGCTAGGGCTAGGGCTAGGTTTAGGGCTAGGGCTAGGGTTAGGGTTAGGGTTAGGGTTAGGGCTAGGGTTAGAGTTAGGGCTAGGGTTAGGGTTAGGGCTAGGGCTAGCGTTAGGTCTAGGGCTAGGGTTATGGTTAGGGCTAGGACTAGAGCTAGGTCTAGGGTTAGGGTTAGGGTTAGGGCTAGGGTTAGGGTTTGGGTTAGGGCTAGGTCTAGGGCTAGGGCTATGGCTAGGGCTAGGGCTAGGGTTAGGGTTAGAGTTAGGGCTAGGGCTAGGGCTAGGGCTAGGGTTAGGGTTAGGGTTAGGGCTTAGGCTAGGGTTAGGGCTAGGGCTAGGTTTAGGGTTAGGGTTAGTGTTAGGGTTAGGGCTAGGACTAGGGTTAGGGTTAGGGTTAGGGCTAGGTTTAGGGTTAGGGCTAGGGTTAGGGCTAGGGCTAGTGTTAGGGTTAGAACTAGGGTTAGGGTTAGGGTTAGGGCTAGGGTTAGGGTTAGGTTTAGGGCTAGGGCTAGGTCTAGGGCTTGGGCTAGGCCTAGGGTTAGGGTTAGGGTTAGGGTTAGGCCTAGGGTTAGGGTTAGGTTTAGGGTTACGGCTAGGGCTAGTGTTTGGGCTAGGGCTAGGGTTAGGGTTCGGGCTAGGGCTAGGACTAGGGCTAGGGTTAGGTTTAGGGTTAGGGTTAGGGTTAGGGCTAGGGCTAGGGCTAGGGCTATGGCTAGGGATAGGGTTAGGGTTAGGGTTAGGGCTAGGGTTAGGGTTAGGGCAAGGGCTAGGTTTAGGGTTAGGGTTAGGGTTAGGGCTAGGGCTAGGGTTAGGGTTAGTGCTAGGGTTAGTGTTAATGCTAGGGTTAGGGCTAGGGTTAGGGTTAGGGTTAGGGCTAGGGCTAGGGCTAGGGCTAGGGTTAGGTTTAGGGTTAGGGCTAGGGCTAGGGCTAGGGCTACGGCAATGGCTAGTGTTATGTTTAGGGTTAGGGCTAGGGCTAGGGCTAGGGATAGGGTTAGGGTTAGGGTTAGGGCTAGGGTTAGGTTTAATACTAGGGTTAGGGCTAGGGTTAGGGTTATGGCTAGGGTCAGGGTTAGGGTTAGGGCTAGGGCTAGGGTTAGGTCTAGGGCTAGGGTTATGGCTAGGGCTAGGGCAAGGGCTAGGGCTAGGTTTAGGGTTAGGGTTAGGGTAAGGGCTAGGGCTAAAGTTAGGGCAAGGGTTAGGGCTAGGGCTAGGGTTAGGGTTCCGGCTAGGGTTAGGGTTAGGGCTAGGGCTGGGGCTAGGGCTAGGGCTAGGGCTAGGGTTATGGTTAGGGCTAGGTTTAGGGTTAGGGCTAGGTTTAGGGTAACGCTAGGGTTAGGGCTAGGGCTAGGGCTAGGGCTAGGGTTAGGGTTAGGGTTAGTGTTAGGGCTAGGGTTAGGGTTATGTTTAGGGCTAGGACTAGGGCTAGGGCTAGGGATAGTGCTAGGGTTAGGGTTAGGGTTAGGGCTAGGGCTAGGGCTAGGGTTAGGGCTAGGACTAGGGCTAGGGCTAGGGCTAGGGCTAGAGTTAGGGTTAGGGTTAGGGATAGGGTTAGGTCTAGGGTTAGGGTAAGGCCTGCGTTAGGGTTAGAGCTAGGGTTAGGGCTAGGGCTAGGGCAAGGGCTAGGGCTAGGGTTGGGGCTAGGGTTAGGGCTAGGGCTAGCGTTAGGGTTAGGGTTAGGGTTAGGGTTAGGGCTAGGGTTAGGTTTAGGGTTAGTGTCAGGGCTATGGCTAGGGTTATGGCTAGGGCTAGGGTTAGGGTTAGGGTTGGGGTTAAGGCTAGGTCTAGGGTTAGGGTTAGAACTAGGGTTAGGGTTAGGGTTCGGGCTAGGGTTAGGGTTAGGGCTAGGGCTAGGGGTTGGGCTAGGGCTAGGGTTAGGGTTAGGGTTAGAGTTAGGGGTAGGGTTAGGGCTAGGGCTAGGTTTATGTCTAGGGCTAGGGCAAGGGCTAGGACTAGGGTTAGGGTTAGGGTTAGGGTTAGGGTAAGGGCTAGGGCTAGGGTTAGTGCTAGGGTTAGGGCTAGGGCTAGGGTTAGGGCTTGGGCTAGGGTTAGGCTTAGCGTTAGGGCTAGGGCTAGGGCTAGGCCTAGGGCTAGGGCTAGGGTTAGGGATAGGGCTAGTGTTAGGGTTAGGGCTAGGGTTAGGGAAATGCTAGGGTTAGGGCTAGGGCTCTGGTTAGGGTTAGGGCTAGGACTAGGGTTAGGGCTAGGGTTAGGGTTAGGGTTAGGGTTAGGGCTAGGGTTTGGGTTAGGGTTAGGGCTATGTCTAGGGTTAGGGTTAGGCCTAAGGCTAGGGCTAGGACTAGGGTTAGGGCTAGGGCTAGGGTTAGGGTTAGGGTTAGGCCTAGGGCTAGGGTTAGGGTTAGGGTTAGGGCTAGGGCTAGGGCTAGGGCTAGGGTTAGGGTTAGGTTTAGGACTAGGGCTAGGGCTAGGGTTAGGGTTAGGGATAGGGCTAGGGCTAGGGCTAGGGCTAGGGCTGGAGTTAGGGTTAGGGTTAGGGCTAGGGTTAGGGCTAGGGCTAGGGTTAGGGTTAGGGTTAGGCCTAGGGCTAGGGTTAGGGTTAGTGTTAGGGTTAGGGCTAGGGCTAGGGTTAGGGCTAGGGCTAGGGTTAGGGTTAGGGTTAGGGTTAGGGCTAGGGCTAGGGTTAGGGTTAGGGTTAGGGTTAGGGTAGGGCTAGGGTTAGGGCTAGGGCTAGGGTTAGGGTTAGGGTTAGGGCTAGGGCTAGGGTTAGGTTTAGAACTAGGGTTAGGGTTAGGGTTCGGGCTAGGGTTAGGGCTAGGGCTAGGGCTAGGGCTTGGGCAAGGGCTAGGGTTAGGGTTAGGGTTAGGGCTAGGGCTAGGGTTATTGCTAGGGTTAGCACTAGGGCTAGGGTTAGAGTTACGGCTAGGGTTAGGGTTAGGGTTAGGGCTAGGGCTAGGTCTAGGGCTATGGCTAGGGCTAGGACTAGGGTTAGGGCTAGGGTTAGGGTTAGGGCTAGGGTTAGGGTAATGCTAGGGTTAGGGCTCGGGCTAGGGTTAGGGTTAGGGCTAGGCCTAGGGCTAGGGCTAGGGCTAGGCCTAGGGCTAGGGCTAGGGCTAGGTTTAGGGCTAGGGCTAGGGTTAGGGTTAGGGTTAGGGTTAGGGCTAGGGTTAGGGTTAGGGTTAGGGTTAGGGTTAGGGCTAGGGCTAGCGTTAGGTCTAGGGCTAGGGTTATGGTTAGGGCTAGGACTAGAGCTAGGGCTAGGGTTAGGGTTAGGGTTAGGGCTAGGGTTAGGGTTTGGGTTAGGGCTAGGGCTAGGGCTAGGGCTATGGCTAGGGCTAGGGCTAGGGTTAGGGTTAGGGTTAGGGCTAGGGCTAGGGCTAGGGCTAGGGTTAGGGTTAGGGCTAGGGCTAGGGCTAGGGCTAAGGCTAGAGTTAGGGTTAGGGTTAGGGCTAGGGTTAGGGCTAGGGTTAGGGCAAGGATAAGGCTAGGGTTAGGGCTAGGGTTAGGGTTAGGGCTAGGGCTAGGGCTAGGGCTAGGGCTAGGGTTTGGGCTAGGGCTAAGGCTAGGTTTAGGGTTAGGGCTAGGGTTAGGGTTAGGTTTAGGGCTAGGTCTAGGGCTAGGGCTAGGGCTAGGGTTAGGGTTAGGGTTAGGGCTTAGGCTAGGGTTAGGGCTAGGGTTAGGTCTAGGGTTAGGGTAAGGCCTGCGTTAGGGTTAGGGCTAGGGTTAGGGCTAGGGCTAGGGCAAGGGCTAGGGCTAGGGTTGGGGCTAGGGTTAGGGCTAGGGCTAGCGTTAGGATTAGGGTTAGGGTTAGGGTTAGGGTTAGGGCTAGGGTTAGGTTTAGGGTTAGGGTCAGGGCTAGGGCTAGGGTTATGGCTAGGGCTAGGGTTAGGGTTAGGGTTGGGGTTAAGGCTAGGTCTAGGGTTAGGGTTAGAACTAGGGTTAGGGTTAGGGTTCGGGCTAGGGTTAGGGTTAGGGCTAGGGCTAGGGCTAGGGGTTGGGCTAGGGCTAGGGTTAGGGTTAGGGTTAGAGTTAGTGGTAGGGTTAGGGCTAGGGCTAGGTTTATGTCTAGGGCTAGGGCAAGGGCTAGGACTAGGGTTAGGGTTAGGGTTAGGGTTAGGGTAAGGGCTGGGGCTAGGGTTAGTGCTAGGGTTAGGGCTAGTGCTAGGGTTAGGCCTAGGGCTAGGGCTAGGGTTAGGGTTAGGGCTAGGGTTAGGGTTAGGGCTAGGGTTAGGGTAATGCTAGGGTTAGGGCTAGAGCTCTGGTTAGGGTTAGGGCTAGGACTAGGGTTAGGGCTAGGGCTAGGGTTAGGGTTAGGGTTAGGGTTAGGGCTAGGGTTTGGGTTAGGGTTAGGGCTATGTCTAGGGTTAGGGTTAGGCCTAGGGCTAGGGCTAGGACTAGGGTTAGGGCTAGGGCTAGGGTTAGGGTTAGGGTTAGGCCTAGGGCTAGGGTTAGGGTTAGGGTTAGGGCTAGGGCT
>OX463236.1:54753324-54755824 GCA_949820135.1 Sylvilagus floridanus
GGTTAGGGTTAGTGCTAGGGTTAGTGTTAGGGTTAGGGTTAGGGTTAGTGCTAGGGTTAGGGTTAGGGTTAGGGTTAGGGCTAGGGCTAGTACTAGGGCTAGGGTTAGGGTTAGGGTTAGGGTTAGGGCTAGGGTTAGGGTTAGGGTTAGGGCTATGGCTAGGGTTAGGGTTAGGCCTAGGGCTAGGGCTAGGACTAGGGTTAGGGCTAGGGCTAGGGTTAGGGTTAGGGTTAGGGTTAGGGTAGGGTTAGGGTTAGGGTTAGGGCTAGGGCTAGGGCTAGGGCGAGGGTTAGGGTTAGGGTTAGGGCTAGGGCTAGGGCTAGGGCTAGGGTTAGGTTTAGGGCTAGGGCTAGGGCTAGGGCTAAGGCTGGAGTTAGGGTTAGGGTTAGGGCTAGGGTTAGGGCTAGGGTTAGGGCAAGGGCTAGGGCTAGGATTGGGTCTAGGGTTAGGGTTACGGCTAGGGCTAGGGCTAGGGCTAGGGCTAGGGTTAGGTCTAGGGCTAAGGCTAGGGTTAGGGTTAGGGCTAGGGTTAGGGTTAGGGTTAGGGCTAGGGCTAGGGCTAGGGCTAGGTTTAGGGTTAGGGTTAGGGCTAGGGTTAGGGTTAGGGCAAGGGCTAGGTTTAGGGTTAGGGTTAGGGTTAGGGCTAGGGCTAGGGTTAGGGTTAGTGCTAGGGTTAGGGTTAATGCTAGGGTTAGGGCTAGGGTTAGGGTTAGGGTTAGGGCTAGGGCTAGTTTTAGGGTTAGGACTAGGGCTAGGGTTAGGGTTAGGGTTAGGGTTAGGGCTAGGGTTAGGGATAGTGTTAGGGTTAGGTTTAGGGCTAGGGCTAGGGTTAGGGCTAGGGCTAGGGTTAGGGTTAGGGCTAGGGCTAGGGCTAGGGCTAGGGTTAGGGTTAGGGTTAGTGTTAGGGCTATGGTTAGGGTTAGGGTTAGGGCTAGGACTAGGGCTAGGGCTAGGGCTAGTGCTAGGGTTAGGGTTAGGGTTAGGGCTAGGGCAAGGGCTAGGGCTAGGGTTAGGGCTAGGACTAGGGCTAGGGCTAGGGCTAGGGGTAGAGTTAGGGTTAGGGTTAGGGATAGGGTTAGGTCTAGGTTTAGGGCAAGGCCTGCGTTAGGGTTAGGGCTAGGGTTAGGGTTAGGGCTAGGACTAGGGCTAGGGCTAGGGTTAGGGCTAGGGCTAAGGCTAGGGTTAGGGTTAGGGCTAGGGTTAGGATTAGGGTTAGGGCTAGGGCTAGGTTTAGGGTTAGGGTTAGGGTTAGGGCTAGGGTTAGGGCTAGGGCTAGGGTTAGGGTTAGGGTTAGGGTTAGGGCTAGGGTTAGGGCTAGGGCTAGGTCTAGGGTTAGGGTTAGGGTTAGGGCTAGGTCTAGGGTTAGGGCTAGGGCTATGTTAATGTCTAGGGCTAGGGCAAGGGCTAGGACTAGGGTTATGGTTAGGGTTAGGGTAAGGGCTAGGGCTAGGGTTAGTGCTAGGGTTAGGGCTTGTCCTAGGGTTAGGGTTACGGCTAGGGTTAGGGTTAGGGTTAGGGCTAGGGCTAGGGCTAGGCCTAGGGCAAGGGCTCGGGTTAGGGTTAGGGCTAGGGTTAGGGTTAGGGCTAGGGTTAGGGTAATGCTAAGGTTAGGGCTAGGGCTCTGGTTAGGGTTAAGGCTAGGCCTAGGGCTAGGGCTAGGGCTAGGCCTAGGGCTAGGGCTAGGATTGGGGTTAGGGCTAGGGCTAGGGTTAGGGTTAGGGTTAGGGTTAGGGCTAGGGTTAGGGTTAGGGTTAGGGCTATGGCTAGGGTTAGGGTTAGGCCTAGGGCTAGGGCTAGGACTAGGGTTAGGGCTAGGGCTAGGGTTAGGGTTAGGTTTAGAGTGAGGGCTAGGGTTACGGTTAGGGTTAGGGCTAGGGCTAGGGCTAGGGCTAGGGTTAGCGTTAGGGTTAGTGCTAGGGCTATGGCTAGGGCTAGTGTTAGGGTTAGGGCTAGGGCTAGGGCTAGGGCTAGGGCTAAGGCTGGAGTTAGGGTTAGGGTTAGGGCTAGGGTTAGGGCTACGGTTAGGGCAAGGGCTAGGGCTAGGGTTGGGGCAAGAGTTAGAGTTATGGCTAGGGCTAGGGCTAGGGCTAGGGCTAGGGCTAGGGTTAGGTCTAGGGCTAAGGCTACGGTTAGGGTTAGGGCTAGGGTTAGGGTTAGGGTTAGGGCTAGCGCTAGGGCTAGGGCTAGGGTTAGGGT
The DNA here is from genome assembly GCA_949820135.1 of Sylvilagus floridanus. Classification (NCBI taxonomy): domain Eukaryota; kingdom Metazoa; phylum Chordata; class Mammalia; order Lagomorpha; family Leporidae; genus Sylvilagus; species Sylvilagus floridanus. The sequence goes on from OX463236.1 coordinate 54,755,521, forward strand.
TAGGGTTAGGGCTAGGGCTAGGTTTAGGGCTAGGGCTAGGGTTAGGTTTAGGTTTATGGTTAGGGCTAGGGCTAGGGTTAGGGTTAGGGTTAGGGTTAGGGTTAGGGCTAGGGCTAGGGTTAGGGCTCGGGTTAGGGCTAGGGCTAGGGTTAGGGTTACGGCTAGGGTTAGGGTTAGGGCTAGGGCTAGGATTAGGGCTAGGGCTAGGTTTATGTCTAGGGCTAGGGCAAGGGCTAGGGCTAGGGTTAGGGTTAGGTTTAGTGTTAGGGCTAGGGCTAGGGCTAGGCCTAGGGCTAGGGCTAGG
>OX463236.1:54768324-54770824 GCA_949820135.1 Sylvilagus floridanus
AGGGCTAGGGTAAGAGTTAGGGTTAGGGCCAGGGTTAGGGCCAGGGTTAGGGCTAAGGCTAGCGTTAGGGTTAGGGTTAGGGCTAGGGCTAGGGCTAGGGCTAGGGTTAGGGTTAGGGTTAGGGTTAGGGCTAGGGCTAGGGTTTGGGCTAGGGCTAGGATTAGGGTTAGGGCTAGGGCAAGGACTAGGGCTAGGGTTAGGGTTAGGGTTAGGGCTAGGGTTAGGGTTAGGGTTAGGGTTAGGGTTAGGGGTAGGGCTAGGGTTAGGGCTTGGGCTAGGGTAAGGGTTAGGCCTAGGGTTAGGGTTATGGCTAGGGTTAGGCTTAGGGTTAGGCTTAGGGTTAGGGCTAGGGTTAGGGCTAGTGCTCGGGCTAGGTCTCAGGCTAGGGCTAGAGCTAGGGCTAGGGTTAGGGTTAGGGTTAGGGCTAGGGCTAGGGCTAGGGCTAGGGCTAGGGTTAGAGTTAGGGTGAGGGTTAGGGCTAGGGCTAGGCCTAGGGCTAGGGCTAGGGTTATGTTTAGGGTTAGGGCTAGGGCTAGGGCTAGGGTTAGGGTAAGGTTTAGGGTTAGGGCTTTGGCTAGGGTTAGGGCTAGGGCTAGGGTTAGGGTTAGGGTTAGGGTTAGGGCTAGGGCTAGGGCTAGGGTTAGGGTTAGGGTTAGGGTAGGGCTAGGGTTAGGGCTAGGGATACGATTAGGATTAGGACTAAGGTTAGGTTTAGGGTTAGGGTTAGGGTATAGGCTAGGTTTGGGGTTTGGGTTAGGGTTAGGAGCTGGGCTAGGGTTAGGGTTAGGGTTAGGGCTAGGGCTAGGGTTATGGCTAGGGCTAGGGCTAGGGTAAGGGTTAGGGTTAGGGCTAGGGTTTGGGCTAGGCTAGGACTAGGCCTAGGGCTACGGCTAGGGTAATGGTTAGGGCTAGGGCTAGGGTTAGGGCTTCGGCTAGGGTTAGGGTTAGGGCTAGTGCTAGGGCTAGGGTTAGGGTTAAGGTTAGGTCTAGGGCTAGGGTTAGGGTTAGGATTAGGGCTAGGGCTTGGGTTAGGGCTAGGGCTAGGGTTAGGGTTAGGGCTAGGGCTAGGGCTAGGGCTAGGGTTAGGGTTAGGTTTAGGGTTATGGTTAGGGCTAGGGTTAGGGTTAGTGTTAGGGCTAGGACAAGGGCTAGGGCTAGGGCTAGGGCTAGGGCTAGGGCTAGGTTTAGAGTTAGGGTTAGGGCCAGGGTTAGGGCTAGGTCTAGGGTTAGGGTTAGGGTTAGGGCTAGGGCTAGGGTTAGGGTTAGGGTTAGGGTTAGGGCTAGGGTTAGGGTTAGGGTTAGGGTTAGGGTTAGGGCTAGGGCTAGGACTAGGGCTAGCGTTAGGGTTGGGTTAGGGTTAGGGCTAGGGTTAGGGTTAGGGTTAGGGCTAGGGCTAGGGCTAGGGCTAGTGCTAGGGCTAGGCCTAAGGCTTGGGCTAGGGCTAGGGTTAGGTTTAGGGTTAGGGTTAGGGCTAGGGCAAGGGTTAGGGTTAGGGTTAGGGTTAGGGCTAGGTTTAGGTTTAGGGCTAGGGTTAGGGCTAGGGCTAGGGTTAGGACTAGGGCTAGGTTTAGGGTTAGGGCTAGAACTAGGACTAGGGCAAGGTTTAGGGTTAGGGTTAGCGTTAGGGCTAGGGTTAGGGTTAGGGTTAAGGCTAGGGCAAGGGCTAGATCTAGGGCTAGGGCTAGGTTTAGGGTTAGGGTTAGAGCTAGGGCTAGGGCTAGGGTGAGTGCTAGCGTTAGGGTTAGTGTTAGAGTTAGGGCTAGGGCTAGGGTTAGGGTTAGGTTTAGGGCTAGTGTTAGGGTTAGGGTTAAGGCTACTGCTAGGGCTAGGGCTATGGCTAGGACTAGGGTTAGGGTTAGGTTTAGGGCTAGGGTTAGGGTTAGCGTTAGCGTTAGGGCTAGGGCTAGGGCTAGGGCTAAGGCTAGGGTTACGGTTAGGGTTAGGGCTAGGGTTAGGGTTAGGGCAAGGGCTAGGTTTAGGGTTTGGGTTAGGGTTAGGACCTGGGCTAGGGTTAGGGTTATGGTTAGGGCTAGGGCTAGGGATATGGCTAGGGCTAGGGCTAGGGTTAGGGTTAGGGTTAGGGCTAGGGTTAGGCCTAGGGCTAGGACTAGGCCTAGGGCTAGGGCTAGGGTAAGGGTTAGGGCTAGGGCTAGGGTTAGGGCTTCGGCTAGGTTTAGGGTTAGGGCTAGTGCTAGGGCTAGGGTTAGGGTTAAGTTTAGGTCTAGGGCTAGGGTTAGGGTTAGGGTTAGGGCTAGGGCTAGGTTAGGGCTAGGTCTAGGGTTAGGTTTAGGGCTAGGGCTAGGGCTAGGGCTAGGGCTAGGGCTAGGGCTAGGGTTAGGGTTAGATTTAGGGTTAGGGCTAGGGCTAGGGTTAGGGTTAGGGTTAGGGCTAGGGCTAGGGCTAGGGCTAGGGTTAGGGTTAGGGTTAGGGCTAGGGCTAGGGTTAGGGCTAGGGCTGGTTAGGGTTAGGGCTAGGGTAAGGACTAGGGCTAGGGTTAGGG
>OX463236.1:54813324-54818324 GCA_949820135.1 Sylvilagus floridanus
GGTTAGGGTTAGTGCTAGTTCTATGGTTAGGTTTAGGGTTAGGGATAGGGCTAGGGCTACGGCATGGGCTAGGGCTAGGGTTAGGGTTAGGTTTAGGGTTAGGGCTAGTGCTAGTTCTAGGTTTAGGTTTAGGGTTAGGGATAGGGCTAGAGCTAGGGCTTGGGCTAGGGCTAGGGTTAGGGTTAGGGTTAGGGTTAGGGCTAGGGCTAGGGCTAGGGCTAGGGTAAGGGTTAGGGTTAGGGCTATGATAAGGCAAGGTCTATGGCTAGGGTTAGGGTTAGGGTTAGGGCTAGTGCTAGTTCTAGGGTTAGGGTTAGGGTTAGGGATAGGGCTAGGGCTAGGGCTTGGGCTAGGGCTAGGGTTAGGGTTAGGGTTAGGGTTAGGGCTAGGGTTAGGGCTAGGGTAAGGGTTAGGGCTAGGGCTAGGGTTAGGGTGAGGGCTAGGGTTAGGAATAGGGCTAGGGCTATGGCTAGGGTTAGGTTTAGGGTTAGGGTTAGGGTATGGCTAGGGTTAGGGCTAGGGCAAGAGTTAGGGCTAGGGTTAGGGATAGGGTTAGTGTTAGGGCTAGGGCTAGGGCCAGGGTTAGGGATAGGATTAGGTTTAGGGTTATGGTTAAGGTTAGGGTTAGGGCTAGGGTTAGGACTCCTGCAAGGGCTAGGGCTAGGGGTTGGACTAGGTCTATTGCTAGGGTTAGGGTTAGGGTTAGGGCTAGGGCTAGGGCTAGGGTTAGGGCTAGGATTACGTTTAGGGTTAGGGTTATGGTGAGGGTTAGGGTTAGGTCTAGGGCTAGGGCTAGGGCAAGGTCTAGGGCTAGGGCTAGGGCTAGAACAAGGTTTAGGGTTATGGTTTGGATTAGGGCAAGGGCTCCGGCAAGGGCTAGGGCTAGGGCTAGGGCTAGGGATAGGGTTAGGGTTATGGTTATGGCTAGGGCTATGGCTAGGGTAGTGTTAGGGTTAGGGTTAGGGTTAGAGCTAGGGCTAGAGCGAGGGCTAGGTCTAGGGTTAGGATTAGGCTTAGGGTTAGGGCTAGGTCTAGGGCTAGGGCTAGGGTTAGGGTTAGGGTTAGTGCTAGGGCTAGGGTTAGGGCAAGGGCTAGGGTTAGGGTTAGGGCTAGGTTTGGGGTTAGGATTAGGGCTAGGGTTAGGGTTAGGGTTAGGGCTAGGGTTAGGGCTAGTTTAGGGTTAGGGCTAGGGTTAGGGTTAGGGTTAGGGCTAGGGCTAGGTCTAGGGCTAGGGTTAGGGCTAGGCCTAAGGCTTGGGCTAGGGCCAGGGTTAGGGTTAGGGTTAGTGTTAGAGCTAGGGCTAGGGCTAGGGTGAGGGCTAGGGTTAGGGTTAGGTTTTGAGTTAGGGCTAGGACTAGGGTTAGGGTTAGCTTTAGGGCAGGGTTAGGGTTAGGGTTAGGGGTAGTGCTAGGGCTAGGGCTATGGCTAGGGCTAGGGTTAGGCTTACGGTTAGGGCTAGGGTTATGGTTAGGGTTAGGGCTAGGGCTAGGGTTAATGCTAGGGTTAGGACTAGGGTTAGGGTTAGGGTTAGGGTTAGGGCTACGGCTAGGGCTATGGCTAGGGTTAGGGCTAGGGCTAGGACTAGGGCTAGGGCTAGGGCTAGATATAGGGCTCGGGTTATGTTTAAGGTTAGGGTTAGGGCTAGGGCTAGGGCTAGGGCTAGGACTAGGGTTAGGGTTAGGGTTAGGGTTATGGCTAGGGTTAGGGCTAGGGCTAGGACTAGGGTTAGGGCTAGGGCTAGGGCTAGAGTAAGGGTTAGGGCTAGGGCTAGGGTTAGGGCTTGGGCTAGGGTTAGGGTTTGGGCTAGTGCTAGAGCTAGGGTTAGGGTTAGGGTTAGGTCTAGGGCTAGGGTTAGGGTTAGGGTTAGGGTTAGGGTTAGGGCTAGGACTAGGGTTAGGGCTAGGGCTAGGGTTAGGGTTAGGGCTAGGGCTAGTGTTAGGGTTAGGGTTAGGGTTAGGGTTAGGGCTAGGGCTAGGTCTAGGGCTAGGGCTAGGGCTAGGCCTAATGCTTGGGCTAGGGCCAGGGTTAGGGTTAGGGTTAGGGTTAGAGCTAGGGCTAGGGCTAGGGTGAGGGCTAGGGTTAGGGTTAGGTTTAGAGTTAGGGCTAGGGATAGGTTTAGGGTTAGGTTTAGGGCAGGGTTAGGGTTAGGGTTAGGGGTAGTGCTAGGGCTAGGGCTATGGCTAGGGCTAGGGTTAGGCTTAGGGTTAGAGCTAGGGTTATGGTTAGGGTTAGGGCTAGGGCTAGGGCTAGGGCTAAGGCTAGGGCTAGGGTTAGGTCTAGGGTTAGGGTTAGGGCAAGGGCTGGGTATAGGGTTAGCGTTAGGGTTAGGGCTAGTGTTAGGGTTAGTGTTAGGGCTAGGGCTAGGGCTAGTGCTAGTGTTAGGGTTAGGGTTAGGGTTAGGGCTAGGGCTAGGGCTATGGCTAGGGTTAGGGTTAAAGTTAGGGCTAGGGCTAGAGTTAGGGCTAGGGTTAGGGTTAGGGTTAGGGTTAGGGCTAGGGCTACGGCTAGGGCTATGGCAAGGGCTAGGGCTAGGGTTAGGGTTAAAGTTAGGGGTAGGACTAGAGTTAGGGCTAGGGTTAGGGTTAGGGTTAGGGTTAGGGCTAGGGCTAGGGCTAGGGCTAGGTGTAGGCTTAATGTTAGGGTTAGGGTTAGGGTTAGGGCTAGGGCTAGGGCTAGGGCTAGGGCTAGGGTTAGGGTTAGGTTTAGAGCTAGGACTAGGACTAGGGCTACGGCTAGGGCTAGTGTTAGCGCTGGGTTAGGTTTAGGGTTAGGGTTAGGGCTTGGGCTAGGGCTAAAGTTAGGGTTTGTGTTAGGGCTAGGGCTAGGCTTAGGGTTAGGTTTAGAGCTAGGACTAGGGCTAGGGCTAGGGCTAGAGTAAGGGTTAGGGTTAGGTTTAGGGCTAGGGTTAGGGTTAGGGTTAGGGCTAGGGCTAGGGTTAGGGCTAGGGTTAGGGTTAGGGTTAGGGCTAGGGCTAGGTCTAGGGCTAGGGCTAGTGTTAGGGCTAGGATTAGGGTTAGGGTTAGGGTTAGGGTTAGGGCTAGGGTTAGGGTTAGGGTTAGGGCTAGGGCTTCTGTTAGGGCTAGGGCTAGGCCTAGGGTTAGGGTTAGGGTTAGGGTTAGGGCTAAGGTTAGGGTTAGGTTTAGGGTTAGGGTTAGGGTTAGGGTTAGGGTTAGGGTTAGTGCTAGGGCTAGGGCTAGGGCTAGGGCTAGGGCTAGGTTTAGGGCTAGGATTATGTTTAGGGTTAGGGTTAGGGTTAGGGCTAGGGCTAGGGCTAGGGAAAGAGCTAGGGCTAGGGTTAGGGTTAGGGTTAGTGTTAGGGCTATGGCTAGGGCCAGCTTTAGGAATAGGATTAGGTTTAGGGTTATGGTTAAGGTTAGGGTTAGGGCTAGGGTTAGGGCTATGCAAGGGCTAGGGCTAGGGCTAGGACTAGGTTTAGGGTTAGGTTTAGGGCTGTGGCTTGGGCTAGGGTTAGGGTTAGGGTTAGGGCTAGGGCTAGGGTTATGTTTAGGGTTAGAGCAAGGGCCAGGGCTAGGGCTAGGGTTAGGGTAAAGTTTAGGGTTAGGGCTAGGGCTAGGGTTAGGGCTAGGGCTAGGGTTAGGGTTAGGGTTAGGGTTAGGGTTAGGGCTAGGGCTAGGGCTAGGGTTAGATATAGGGCTCGGGTTATGTTTAGGGTTAGGGTTAGGGCTAGGGTTAGGGCTAGGGATAGGGTTAGGTTTAGGGCTAAGGTTAGGGTTAGGGTTAGGGTTGTGGTATAGGGCTGGGTTTAGGGTTAGGGTTAGGGTTAGGGCTAGGGCTAGGGCTATGGCTCTGGCTAGGACTAGGGTTAGGGTTAGGGTTAGGGTTATGGCTAGGGTTAGGGCTAGGGCTAGGACTAGGTTTAGGGCTAGGGCTAGGGCTAGAGTAAGGGTTAGGGCTAGGGCTAGGGTTAGGGCTTGGGCTAGGGTTAGGGTTTGGGCTAGTGCTAGAGCTAGGGTTAGGGTTAGGGTTAGGTCTAGGGCTAGGGTTAGGGTTAGGGTTAGGGTTAGGGTTAGGGTTAGGGCTAGGGCTAGGGTTAGGGCTAGGGTTAGGGTTAGGGCTAGGGCTAGGGCTAGGGCTAGGGTTAGAGTTAGGGTTAGGGCCAGGGTTAGGCTAGGGCTAGGGTTAGGGTTAGGGTTAGGGCTAGGGCTAGGGCTAGGGCTAGGGTTAGGGTTAGGGTTAGGGTTAGTGCTAGGGCTAGGGTTAGGGCAAGGGCTAGGGTTAGGGTTAGGGCTAGGGTTAGGGTTAGGATTAGGGCTAGGGTTAGGGTTAGGGTTAGGGCTAGGGTTAGGGCTAGTTTAGGGTTAGGGCTAGGGTTAGGGTTAGGGTTAGGGCTAGGGCTAGGTCTAGGGCTAGGGTTAGGGCTAGGCCTAAGGCTTGGGCTAGGGCCAGGGTTAGGGTTAGGGTTAGGGTTAGAGCTAGGGCTAGGGCTAGGGTGAGGGCTAGGGTTAGGGTTAGGTTTAGAGTTAGGGCTAGGACTAGGGTTAGGGTTAGGTTTAGGGCAGGGTTAGGGTTAGGGTTAGGGGTAGTGCTAGGGCTAGGGCTATGGCAAGGGCTAGGGTTAGGCTTACGGTTAGGGCTAGGGTTATGGTTAGGGTTAGGGCTAGGGCTAGGGTTAATGCTAGGGTTAGGGATAGGGTTAGGGTTAGGGTTAGGGTTAGGGCTAGGGCTAGGTCTATGGCTAGGGTTAGGGCTAGGGCTAGGACTAGGGCTAGGGCTAGGGCTAGATATAGGGCTCGGGTTATGTTTAAGGTTAGGGTTAGGGCTAGGGCTAGGGCTAGGGCTAGGACTAGGGTTAGGGTTAGGGTTAGGGTTATGGCTAGGGTTAGGGCTAGGGCTAGGACTAGGGTTAGGGCTAGGGCTAGGGCTAGAGTAAGGGTTAGGGCTAGGGCTAGGGTTAGGGCTTGGGCTAGGGTTAGGGTTTGGGCTAGTGCTAGAGCTAGGGTTAGGGTTAGGGTTAGGTCTAGGGCTAGGGTTAGGGTTAG
>OX463236.1:54828324-54833324 GCA_949820135.1 Sylvilagus floridanus
GGGCAAGGGCTATGGTTAGGGCTAGGGTTAGGGCTAGTGCTAGTTCTAGGTTTAGGGTTAGAGTTAGGGTTAGGGTTAGGGCTAGGGCTAGGGCTAGGGCTAGGGCTAGGGTTAGGGTTAGGGCTAGGGCTAGGGTTAGGGTTAGGGCTAGGGTTAGGGTTAGGGTTAGGGATAGGGCTAGGGCTAGGGTTAGGGTTAGGGTTAGGGTTAGGGTTAGGGCTAGGGCTAGGGCTAGGGTTAGGGTTAGGCCTAGGGCTAGGGCTAGGGTTGGGGTTAGGGCTAGGGCTAGGGTTAGGGTTAGGGTTAGGGTTAGGGTTAGGGCTAGGGTTAGGGTTAGGGTTAGGGTTAGGGTTAGGGTTAGGGCTAGGGTTAGGGATAGGGCTAGGGCTTGGGCTAGGTTTAGGATTAGGGTTAGGGTTTGGGTAGGGCTAGGGTTAGGGCTAGGGCAAGGGCCAGGGCTAGGGTTAGGTTAGGGCTAGCGCTACGGCTAGGACTAGGGCTACGGCTAGGGTAAGGGTTAGGGTTAGGGCTAGGGTTAGGGCTAGGGCTAGGGCTAGGGTAAGGTTTAGGGTTAGGGCTAGTGCTAGTTCTATGGTTAGGGTTAGGGTTAGGGATAGGACTAGGGCTAGGGCTAGGGCTAGGGTTAGGTTTAGGGTTAGGGCTAGTGCTAGTTCTAGGGTTAGGGTTAGGGTTAGGGATATGGCTAGGGCTAGGGCTAGGGCTAGGGCTATGGCTAGGCTTAGCTTTAGGGCTAGCGCTAGGACTAGGGCTAGGGCTACGGCTAGGGTAAGGGTTAGGGTTAGGTCTAGGGTTAGGGTTAGGGTAGGTTTATGCTTAGGGCTAGGGATAGGGCTAGGGCTAGGTTTAGGGATAGGATTATGTTTAGGGTTAGGGCTAGGGTTAGGGTTAGGGCTAGAGCAGGGTTAGGGTTAGGGTTAGGGTTAGGGCAAGTGCTAGGGCTAGGGCTAGGGCTAGGTCTGGGGTTAGGGTTAGGGCTACGGCTAGGTCTAGGGCTAGAGCAGGGTTAGGGTTAGGGTTGGGGCTAGGGTTAGGTTTAGGGTAGGGTTAGGGTTAGGGCAAGTGCTAGGGCTAGGGCTAGGGCTAGGGTTAGGATTAGGGTTAGGGCTAGGGCTAGGGCTAGGTCTAGCGCTAGGGCTAGGGTTAGGATTAGGGTTAGGGCTAGGGCTAGGGCTAGGGCTAGGGCTAGGGTTAGGTCTAGGATTAGGTTTAGGGTTAGGGCTAGGGTTAGGGTTAGGGTTAGGGCTAGGGCTAGGCCTAGGGCAAGGGCTATGGCTAGGTTTAGGGTTAGGGCTAGTGCTAGTTCTAGGGTTAGGTTTAGGGCTAGGGCTAGGGCTAGGGCTAGGGCTAGGGATAGGTTTAGGGCTAGGGCTAGGTCAAGGGTTAGGGCTAGTGCTAGGGTTAGGTTTAGGGCTAGGGCTAGGGTTAGGGTTAGGGCTAGGGTTAGGTTTATGGTTATGGCTAGGGCTAGGTTCAGGGTTAGGGTTAGTGCTAGGGCTAGGGCTAGGGCTAGGGCTAGGGTTAGAGTTAGGGTTAGGGTTAGGGCTAGGGCTAGGGCTAGGGATAGGGTTAGGGTTAGGGCTAGGGCTAGGGTTAGGGTTAGGGTTAGGGCTAGGGCTAGGGCTAGGGCTAGCGCTAGGGTTAGGGTTAGGGTTAGGGCTAGGGCTAGGGCTACGGCTAGGGTTAGGGTTAGGGCTAGGGTTATGGTTAGGGTTAGGGCTAGGGCTACTGCTAGGGCTAGGGCTAGGGCTAGGGCTAGGGATAGGTTTAGGGTTAGGGTTATGGCTAGGGTTAGATTTAGGGTTAGAGTTAGGGTTAGACCTAGGGTTAGGGCTAGGTCTGCGGTTAGGGTTAGGGCTACGGCTAGGGCTACGGCTAGAGTAGGGTTAGGGTTAGGGTTGGGGCTAGGGTTAGGTTTAGGGTAGGGTTAGGGTTAGGGCAAGGGCTAGGGCTAGGGCTAGGGCTAGGGTTAGGATTAGGGTTAGGGCTAGGGCTAGGGCTAGGGCTAGGGCTAAGGCTAGGGTTAGGATTAGGGTTAGGGCTATGGCTTGGGCTAGGGCTAGGGTTAGGTCTAGGATTAGGTTTAGGATTAGGGTTAGGGTTAGGGATAGTGTTAGGGCTAGGACTCGGCCTAGGGCAATGGCTATGGCTATTGTTAGGGTTAGGGCTAGTGCTAGTTCTAGGGTTAGGGTTAGAGTTAGGGTTAGGTTTAGGGCTAGGGCTAGGGCTAGGGCTATGGCTAGGGTTAGGGTTAGGGCTAGGGCTAGGGCTAGGGCTAGAGCAGGGTTAGGGTTAGGGTTGGGGCTAGGGGTTGGTTTAGGGTAGGGTTAGGGTTAGGGCAATGGGTAGGGCTAGGGAAAGGGCTAGGGCTAGGGTTAGGATTAGGGTTAGGGCTAGGGCTAGGGCTAGGGCTAGGGTTAGGGCTGGGGCTAGGTCTAGGGCTAGGGCTAGGGCTGGGTCTAGGTTTTGGGTTAGGGCTAGGGTTAGGGTTAGGGCTAGGGCTAGGGCTAGGGCTAGGGCTGGGGCTAGGTCTAGGGCTAGGGCTAGGGTTAGGATTAGGGTTAGGGCTAGGGCTAGGGCTAGGGCTAGGGTTAGGTCTAGGATTAGGTTTCGGGTTAGGGCTAGGGTTAGGGTTAGGGATAGGGCTAGGGCTAGGCCTAGGCAAGGGCTATGGCTAGGGTTAGGGTTAGGGCTAGTGCTAGTTCTAGGGTTAGGGTTAGAGTTAGGGTTAGGGTTAGGGCTAGGGCTAGGGCTAGGGCTAGGGATAGGGATAGGTTTAGGGCTAGGGCTAGGGCTAGGGTTAGGGCTAGTGCTAGGTTTAGGGTTAGGGCTAGGGCTAGGGTTTGGGTTAGGGCTAGGGTTAGGTTTATGGTTAGGGCTTGGGCTAGGGTTAGGGTTAGGGTTAGTGCTAGGGCTAGGGCTAGGGCTAGGGCTATGGTTAGGGTTAGGGTTAGGGCTAGGGCTAGGGATAGGGTTAGGGTTAGGGTTAGGGCTACGGCTAGGGTTAGGGTTAGGGTTAGTGCTAGGGCTAGGGCTAAGGCTAGGGCTAGGGTTAGGGTTAGGGTTAGGGTTGGGGTTATGGCTAGGGCTAGTGTTAGGGTTAGGGTTAGGGTTAGGGCTAGGGTTAGGGATAGGGCTAGGGCTAGGTCTAGGGTTAGGTTTAGGGTTAGGGTTAGGGTAGGGCTAGGGTTAGGGCTAGGGCTAGGGCCAGGACTATGGCTAGGGCTAGGGTTAGGGATAGGGCTAGGGCTAGGTCTAGGGTTAGGTTTAGGGTTAGGGTTAGGGTAGGGCTAGGGTTAGGTCTAGGGCTAGGGCCAGGACTATGGCTAGGGCTAGGGTTAGGGTTAGGGCTAGGGCTAGGGCTAGGGCTAGGTTTAGGGTTAGGGCTGGGGTTATGGTTAGGGTTAGGGTTAGGGATAGGGTTAGGGCTAGGGCTAGGCCTAGGGCAATGGCTATGGCTATGGTTAGGGTTAGGGCTAGTGCTAGTTCTAGGGTTAGGGTTAGAGTTAGGGTTAGGGTTAGGGCTAGGGCTAGGGCTAGGGCTATGGCTAGGGTTAGGGTTAGGGCTAGGGCTAATGTTAGGGTTAGGGCTAGGGTTAGGGTTAGGGTTAGGGCTATGGCTAGGGCTAGTGCTAGGGCTAGGGTTAGGGTTAGGGTTATGGTTAGGGCTAGGGCTAGGGCTAGGGTTAGGGTTAGGGCTAGGGCTAGGGCTAGGGTTAGGGTTAGGGCTGGGTTAGGGTTAGGGTTAGGGTTAGGGTTAGGGTTAGTGTTAGGGCTAGGGTTAGGGCTAGGGCTAGGGCTAGGGCTAGGGTTAGGATTAGGGTTAGGGTTAGGGTAGGGCTAGGGTTAAGGCTAGGGCTAGGGCCAGGGCTTGGGGTAGGGTTAGGCTTAGGGTTAGGGCTAGGGCTAGGGCTAGGGCTGGGTCTAGGTTTTGGGTTAGGGCTAGGGTTAGGGTTAGGGCTAGGGCTAGGGCTAGGGCTAGGGCTAGGGTTAGGGTTAGGGTTAGGGTAAGGGTTAGGGTTAGGGTAAGAGCTAGGGTTAGGGGTAGGGTAGGGCAAGGGCTAGGGATAGGTTTAGAGCTAGGGCTAGGGATAGGACTAGGTCTAGTGCTAGGGTTAGGGTTAGGGCTAGGGCCAGGGTTAGGGCTAGGGCTAGGGTTAGGTTTAGGGTTAGGGCTAAGGCTAGCGCTAGGGCTAGGGCTAGGGTTAGGGTTAGGGTTAGGGCTAGGGCTAGGGCTAGGGTTAGGGTTAGGGCTAGGGCTAGGTCTAGGGTTAGGGTTAGGGTGTGTGCTAGGGCTAGGGCTGGGGCTTGGGCTTTGGTTAGTTTTAGGGTTAGGGTTATGTCTAGGGCTAGGGCTAGGGCTAGGTTTTGGGTTAGAGTTAGGGCTAGGGCTGGGTCTAGGGTTAGGGTTAGGGTTAGGGCAAGGGCTAGGGCTAGGGCTAGGGCTAGGGTTAGGGTTAGGGTTAGGGTTAGGGTTAGGGTTATGGCTACGGCTAGTGTTAGGGTTAGGGTTAGGGTTAGGGCTAGGGTTAGGGATAGGGCTAGGGCTAGGTCTAGGGTTAGGTTTAGGGTTAGGGTTAGGGTAGGGCTAGGGTTAGGGCTAGGGCTAGGGCCAGGACTATGGCTAGGGATAGTGTTAGTTGTAGGGCTAGGGCTAGGGCTACGGCTAGGGTTAGGGTTAGGGCTAGGGTTATGGTTAGGGTTAGGGCTAGGGCTACTGCTAGGGCTAGGGCTAGGGCTAGGGATAGGTTTAGGGTTAGGGTTATGGCTAGGGTTAGATTTAGGGTTAGAGTTAGGGCTAGACCTAGGGTTAGGGCTAGGTCTGGGGTTAGGGTTAGGGCTACGGCTAGGGCTACGGCTAGAGTAGGGTTAGGGTTAGGGTTGGGGCTAGGGTTAGGTATAGGGTAGGGTTAGGGTTAGGGCAAGGGCTAGGGCTAGGGCTAGGGCTAGGGTTAGGATTAGGGTTAGGGCAGGGCTAGGGC
>OX463236.1:54858324-54860824 GCA_949820135.1 Sylvilagus floridanus
GTTAGTTTTAGGGTTAGGGTTATGGCTAGGGCTAGGGCTAGGGCTAGGTTTAGGGTTAGAGTTAGGGCTAAGGCTAGGTCTAGGGTTAGGGTTAGGGTTAGGGCAAGGGCTAGGGTTAGGGTTAGGGTTAGAGCTAGGGCTTGGGCTAGGGCTAGGGCTAGGGCTAGGGTAAGGGTTAGGGTTAGGGCTAGGGCTAGGGCAAGGGCTATGGCTAGGGTTAGGGTTAGGGTTAGGGCTAGTGCTAGTTCTAGGGTTAGGGTTAGGGTTAGGGATAGGGCTAGGGCTAGGGCTAGGTTTAGGGTTAGGGTTAGGGTTAGGGTTAGGGCTAGGGCTAGGGCTAGGGTTAGGGTTAGGGCTAGGGCTAGTGTTAGGGTTAGGGTTAAGGTTAGGGCTAGGGTTAGGGATAGGGCTGGGGCTAGGGCTAGGGTTAGGTTTAGGGTTAGGGTTAGGGTACGGCTAGGGTTAGGGCTAGGGCTAGGGCCAGGGCTAGGTCTAGGGCTAGGGTTAGGGTTTGGGCTAGGGCTAGAGCTAGGGCTAACGTTACGGTTAGGCCTAGCGCTAGGGCTAAGGCTAGGGCTACGGCTAGGGTAAGGGTTAGGGTTAGGGCTAGGGTTAAGGCTAGGGCTAGGCCTAGGGTTAGGGTTAGGGTTAGGGCTAGGGTTATGGTTAGGGTTAGGGCTAGGGCTACTGCTAGGGCTAGGGCTAGGGCTAGAGATAGGGATAGGGTTAGGGTTAGGGTTAGGGCTAGGATTAGATTTAGGGTTAGGGTTAGGGCTAGACCTAGGGTTAGGGCTAGGTCTGGGGTTAGGGTTAGGGCTACGGATAGGGCAAGGCTAGAGTAGGGTTAGGGTTAGGGTTGGGGCTAGGGTTAGGTTTAGGGTAGGGTTAGGGTTAGGGCTAGGGCTAGGGCTAGGGCTAGGGCTATGGTTAGGATTAGGGTTAGGGCTAGCGCTAGGGCTAGGGTTAGGTCTAGGATTAGGTTTAGGGTTAGGGTTAGGGTTAGGGTTAGGGTTAGGGTTAGGTTTAGGGCTAGGTCTAGTCCTAGGGCAAGGGCTATGGCTAGGGCTAGGGTTAGGGCTAGTACTAGTTCTAGGGTTACGGTTAGAGTTAGGGTTAGGGTTAGAGCTAGGTCTAGGGCTAGGGCTATGGCTAGGGTTAGTGTTAGGGCTAGGGCTAGGGTTAGGGTTAGGGCTAGGGTTAGGGTTAGGGTTAGGGCTAGGGCTAGGGCTAGTGCTAGGGCTAGGGTTAGGGTTAGGGTTAGGGCTAGGGTTAGGTTTAGGGTTAGGGTTAGGGTTAGGGTAGGGCTAGGGTTAGGGCTAGGGCTAGGGTCAGGGCTAGGGCTAGGGTTAGGCTTAGGGTTAGGGCTAGGGCTAGGGGTAGGGTTAGGGTTAGGTTAGGGCTAGCGCTAGGGCTAGGACTAGGGCTACGGCTAGGGTAAGGGTTAGGGTTAGGGCTAGGTTTAGGGCTAGGGCTAGGGCTAGGGTAAGGGTTAGGGTTAGGGCTAGTGCTAGTTCTAGGGTTAGGGTTAGGGTTAGGGCTAGGGCTAGGGCTAGGGCTAGGGCTAGGGCTAGGGTTAGGGTTAGGGTTAGGGCTAGTGCTAGTTCTAGGGTTAGGGTTAGGGTTAGGGATATGGCTAGGGCTAGGGCTAGGGCTAGGGCTAGGGCTAGGGCTAGGGCTAGGGTTAGGGTTAGGGCTAGGGCTAGGGTTAGGGTTAGGGCTAGGGTTAGGGTTACGGTTAGGGCTAGGGCTAGGGCTTGGTTTAGGGTTAGGGTTAGGGTTAGGGCTAGGGCTAGGGCTAGGGTTAGGGTTAGGCCTAGGGCTAGGGTTAGGGTTAGGGTTAGGGTTAGGGTTATGGCTAGGGTTAGGGCTAGGGCTAGGGCTAGGGCTAGGGTTAGGTTTAGGGTTAGGGTTAGGGTTAGGGTAGGGCTAGGGTTAGGGCTAGGGCTAGGGCCAGGGCTAGGGCTAGGGCTAGGGTTAGGGTTAGGGCTAGGGCTGGGGCTAGGGCTAGGGTTAGGGTAAGGCTAGCGCTAGGACTATGGCTAGGGCTACGGCTAGGGTAAGGGTTAGGGTTAGGGCTAGGGTTAGGCCTAGGGCTAGGGCTAGGGTTAGGGTTAGGGTTAGGGCTAGGGTTAGGGTTAGGGCTAGGGTTAAGTTTAGTGTTAGGGTTACGGCTAGGGCTAGTGCCAGGGCTAGGGCTAGGATTAGGGTTAGGGCTAGGGTTAGAGTTAGGGTTAGGGTTAGGGTTAGGGCTAGGGCTAGCGCTAGGGCTAGGGCTAGGGTTAGGGTTAGGGATTGGGCTAGGGCAAGGGTTAGGGTTATGGTTAGGGTTAGGGCTAGGGCTAGGGCAAGGGCTAGGGCTAGGGCTAGGGTTATTGCTAGGGTTAGGGTTAGGGTTAGGGCTAGGGCTAGGGCTAGGGCTATGGTTAGGGTTAGTGTTAGAGCTAGGGCTAGGTCTAGGGCTAGGTCTAGGGTTAGGTTTAGGGTTAGGGTTAGGGCTAGG
>OX463236.1:54868324-54873324 GCA_949820135.1 Sylvilagus floridanus
GGGTAGGGCTAGGGTTAGGGCTAGGGCTATGGCCAGGGCTAGGGCTAGGGCTAGGGTTAGGGTTAGGGCTAGGGCTGGGGCTAGTGCTAGGGTTAGGGTAAGGCTAGCGCTAGGATTAGGGCTAGGGCTACGGCTAGGGTAAGGGTTAGGGTTAGGGCTAGGGTTAGGCCTAGGGCTAGGGCTAGGGTTAGGGTTAGGGTTAGGGCTAGGGTTAGGGTTAGGGCTAGGGTTAAGTTTAGTGTTAGGGTTACTGCTAGGGCTAGGGCTAGGGCTAGGGCTAGGATTAGGGTTAGGGCTAGGGTTAGAGTTAGGGTTAGGGTTAGGGTTAGGGCTAGGGCTAGCGCTAGGGCTAGGGCTAGGGTTAGGGTTAGGGATAGGGCTAGGGCAAGGGTTAGGGTTATGGTTAGGGTTTGGGCTAGGGCTAGGGCAAGGGCTAGGGCTAAGGCTAGGGCTAGGTTTAGGGTAAGAGCTAGGGCTAGGGCTAGGTTTAGGGTTATGGTTAGGGTTAGGGCTAGGGCTAGGGCAAGGGCTAGGGCTAGGGCTAGGGTTAGTGCTAGGGTTAGGGTTAGGGTTAGGGCTAGGGCTAGGGCTAGGGCTATGGTTAGGGTTAGTGTTAGAGCTAGGGCTAGGTCTAGGGCTAGGTCTAGGGTTAGGGTTAGGGTTAGGGTTAGGGCTAGGGCTTGGGCTAGGGCTAGGGTTAGGGTTAGGGTTAGGGTTAGGGCTAGGGTAAGGGCTAGGGCTTGAGTTAGGGAAAGGGCTATGTTTAGCGTTAGGGTTAGGGTTAGGGCTATGGCTAGGGCTAGGGCTAGGGTTAGGGTTAGGGCTAGGGCTAGGGCTAGAGTTAGGGCTAGGGTTACTGTTAGGGTTAGGGTTAGGGCTAGAGCTAGGGCTAGGGCTAGGTCTAGGGTTAGGGTTAGGGTTAGGGTTATGGTTAGGGCTAGGGCTAGAACTAGGGCTAGTGTTAGGGTTAGGGTTAGGTTTAGGTTTAGGGTTAGGGTTAGGGCTAGGGTTAGGGTTAGGGCTAGGGCTACGGCTAGGGATAGGTTTAGGGCTAGGGGTTGGGCTAGGGCTAGGGCTAGTGTTAGCATTAGGTTTAGGGTTAGGGTCAGGGTTAGGGCAAGGGCTAGGGCTAGGGTTAGGGTTAGGGTTAGGGCTAGGGCTAGGGCTAGGGCTAGAGGTAGTGTTAGGGCTAGGATTAGGTTTAGGGTTAGGGTTAGTTTTAGTTTTAGGTTTAGGGTTAGGGCTATGGCTACTGCTAGGGCTAGGGCTAGGGCTAGGTTTATGGTTAGGGTTAGGGCTAGTTTTAGGTTAGGGTAGGGTTAGGGTTAGGGCTAGGGCTAGGGCTAGGGTTAGGTTTAGGGCTAGGATTATGTTTAGGGTTAGGGTTAGGGTTAGGGTTAGGGCTAGGTTTAGGGTTAGGGTAGGTTTATGGTTAGGGCTAGGGATATGGCTAGGGCTAGGTTTAGGGCTAGGATTATGTTTAGGGTTAGTGTTAGGGCTAGGGCTAGGGCTAGGGCAAGAGCTAGGTCTAGGGTTAGTGTTAGGGTTAGTGTTAGGGCTAGGGCTACGGCCAGGGTTAGGGATAGGTTTAGGTTTAGGGTTATGGTTAAGGTTGGGGTTAGGGCTAGGGTTAGGGGTACAGCAAGGCCTAGGGCTAGGGCTAGGACTAGGTCTAGGGCTAGGGTTAAGGCTAGGATTAGGTTTAGGGTTAGGGTTAGGGTGAGGGTTAGGGTTAGGGCTAGGGCTAGGGTAAGGGTTAGGGTTATGGCTAGGGCTAGTGTTAGGGTTAGGGTTAGGGTTATTCCTAGGGTTAGGAATAGGGCTCGGGCTAAGGCTAGGGTTAGGTTCATTGTTAGGGTTAGGGTAGGGCTAGGGTTAGGGCTAGGGCTAGGGCCAGGACTAGGGCTAGGGCTAGGGTTAGGGTTAGGGCTAGGGTAAGGGTTAGGGTTAGGGCTAGGGTTAGGGCTAGGGCTAGGGCTAGGGTTAGGGTTAGGGTTAGGGCTAGGGTTATGGTTAGGGTTAGGGCTAGGGCTACTGCTAGGGCTAGGGCTAGGGCTAGGGCTAGGGATAGGGTTAGAGTTAGGGTTAGGGTTAGGGCTATGGTTAGATTTAGGTTTAGAATTAGGGCTAGACCTATGGTTAGGGCTAGGTCTGGGGTTAGGGTTAGGGCTACGGCTAGGGCTACGGCTAGAGTAGGGTTAGGGTTACGGTTGGGGCTAGGGTTAGGTTTAGGGTAGGGTTAGGGTTAGGGCAAGGGCTAGGGCTATGGCTAGGGCTAGAGCTAGGGTTAGTATTAGGGTTAGGGCTAGGGCTAGGGCTATGGCTAGGGCTAGGGCTAGGGTTAGGATTAGGGTTAGGACTATGGCTAGGGCTAGGGCTAGGGTTAGGTCTAGGATTAGGTTTAGGGTTAGGGTTAGGGTTAGGGTTAGGGATAGGGTTAGGGCTAGGGCTAGGCCTAGGGCAAGGGCTATGGCTATGGTTAGGGTTAGGGCTAGTGCTAGTTCTAGGGTTAGGGTTAGAGTTAGGGTTAGGGTTAGGGCTAGGGCTAATGTTAGGGTTAGGGCTAGGGTTAGGGTTAGGGTTAGGGCTTGGGCTAGGGCTAGTGCTAGGGCTAGGGTTAGGGTTAGGGTTATGGTTAGGGCTAGGGCTAGGGCTAGGGTTAGGGTTAGGGCTAGGGCTAGGGCTAGGGTTAGGTTTAGGGCTGGGTTAGGGTTAGGGTTAGGGTTAGGGTTAGGGTTAGTGTTGGGGCTAGGTTTAGGGCTAGGGCTAGGGCCAGGGCTAGGGCTAGGGTTAGGCTTAGGGTTAGGGCTAGGGCTAGGGCTAGGGCTGGGACTAGGTTAAGGGTTAGGGTGAGGGTTAGGGTTAGGGCTAGGGCTAGGGCTAGGGCTAGGGCTAGGGCTAGGGATAGGTTTAGAGCTAGGGCTAGGGCTAGGGCTAGGTCTAGTGCTAGGGTTAGGGTTAGGGCTAGGGCCAGGGTTAGGGTTAGGGCTAGGGTTAGTTTTAGGGTTAGGGCTAGGGCTAGCGCTAGGGCTAGGGCTAGGGCTAGGGTTATGGTTAGGGTTAGGGCTAGGGCTAGCGATAGGGTTAGGGTTAGGGCTAGGGCTAGGGCTAGGGTTAGGGTTAGGGTTAGTGCTAGGGCTAGGGCTGGGGCTTGGGCTATGGTTAGTTTTAGGGTTAGGGCTATGGCTAGGGTTAGGGTTAGGGCTAGGGCTAATGTTAGGGTTAGGGCTAGGGTTAGGGTTAGGGTTAGGGCTAGGGCTAGGGCTAGTGCTAGGGCTAGGGTTAGGGTTAGGGTTATGGTTAGGGCTAGGGCTAGGGCTAGGGTTAGGGTTAGGGCTAGGGCTAGGGCTAGGGTTAGGTTTAGGGCTGGGTTAGGGTTAGGGTTAGGGTTAGGGTTAGGGTTAGTGTTAGGGCTAGGTTTAGGGCTAGGGCTAGGGCCAGGGCTAGGGCTAGGGTTAGGCTTAGGGTTAGGGCTAGGGCTAGGGCTAGGGCTGGGTCTAGGTTAAGGGTTAGGGTTAGGGTTAGTGTTAGGGCTAGGGCTAGGGCTAGGGCTAGGGCTAGGGATAGGTTTAGAGCTAGGGCTAGGGCTAGGGCTAGGTCTAGTGCTAGGGTTAGGGTTAGGGCTAGGGCCAGGGTTAGGGTTAGGGCTAGGGTTAGTTTTAGGGTTAGGGCTAGGGCTAGCGCTAGGGCTAGGGCTAGGGCTAGGGTTATGGTTAGGGTTAGGGCTAGAGCTAGGGATAGGGTTAGGGTTAGGGCTAGGGCTAGGGCTAGGGTTAGGGTTAGGGTTAGTGCTAGGGCTAGGGCTGGGGCTTGGGCTATGGTTAGTTTTAGGGTTAGGGTTATGGCTAGGGCTAGGGCTAGGGCTAGGTTTAGGGTTAGAGTTAGGGCTAGCTCTAGGTCTAGGGTTAGGGTTAGGGTTAGGGCAAGGGCTAGGGTTAGGGTTAGGGTTAGAGCTAGGGCTAGGGCTAGGGCTAGGGTAAGGGTTAGGGTTAGGGCTAGGGCTAGGGCAAGGGCTATGGCTAGGGTTAGGGTTAGGGTTAGGGCTAGTGCTAGTTCTAGGGTTAGGGTTAGGGTTAGGGATAGGGCTAGGGCTAGGGCTAGGGCTAGGGTTAGGGTTAGGGTTAGGGTTAGGGCTAGGGCTAGGGCTAGGGTTAGGGTTAGGGCTAGGGCTAGTGTTAGTGTTAGGGTTAAGGTTAGGGCTAGGGTTAGGGATAGGGCTGGGGCTAGGGCCAGGGTTAGGTTTAGGGTTAGGGTTAGGGTAGGGCTAGGGTTAGGGCTAGGGCTAGGGCCAGGGCTAGGTCTAGGGCTAGGGTTAGGGTAAGGGCTAGGGCTAAGGCTAGGGCTACGGCTAGGGTAAGGGTTAGGGTTAGGTCTAGGGTTAAGGCTAGGGCTAGACCTAGGGTTAGGGTTAGGGTTAGTGTTAGGGCTAGGGCTAGGGCTAGGTCTAGGGTTAGGGTTAGGGTTAGGGTTAGGGTTAGGGTTAGGGTTAGGGCTAGGATTAGATTTAGGGTTAGGGTTAGGGCTAGACCTAGGGTTAGGGCTAGGTCTGGGGTTAGGGTTAGGGTTAGGGCTAGTGCTAGGGCTAGAGTAGGGTTAGGGTTAGGGTTGGGGCTAGGGTTAGGTTTAGGGTAGGGTTAGGGTTAGGGCAAGGGCTAGGGCTAGGGCTAGGGTTAGGATTAGGGTTAGGGCTAGGGCTAGGGCTAGGGCTAGGTCTAGGTTTAGGATTAGGGTTAGGGTTAGGGTTAGGGTTAGGGCTAGGGCTAGGGCTAGGGCTAGGGCTAGGGTTAGGGTTAGGGTTAGGTTTAGGTTTAGGGCTAGGATTATGTTTAGGGTTAGGGTTAGGGTTAGGGTTAGGGCTAGGGTTAGGGTTAGGGTAGGTTTATGGTTAGGGCTAGGGATAGGGCTAGGGCTAGGTTTAGGGCTAGGATTATGTTTAGGGTTAGGGTTAGGGTTAGGGCTAGGGCTAGGGCTAGGGCAAGAGCTAGGTCTAGGGTTAGGGT
>OX463236.1:54883324-54885824 GCA_949820135.1 Sylvilagus floridanus
GTTAGGGTTAGGGTTAGTGTTGGGGCTAGGTTTAGGGCTAGGGCTAGGGCCAGGGCTAGGGCTAGGGTTAGGCTTAGGGTTAGGGCTAGGGCTAGGGCTAGGGCTGGGACTAGGTTAAGGGTTAGGGTGAGGGTTAGGGTTAGGGCTAGGGCTAGGGCTAGGGCTAGGGCTAGGGCTAGGGATAGGTTTAGAGCTAGGGCTAGGGCTAGGGCTAGGTCTAGTGCTAGGGTTAGGGTTAGGGCTAGGGCCAGGGTTAGGGTTAGGGCTAGGGTTAGTTTTAGGGTTAGGGCTAGGGCTAGCGCTAGGGCTAGGGCTAGGGCTAGGGTTATGGTTAGGGTTAGGGCTAGGGCTAGGGATAGGGTTAGGGTTAGGGCTAGGGCTAGGGCTAGGGTTAGGGTTAGGGTTAGTGCTAGGGCTAGGGCTGGGGCTTGGGCTATGGTTAGTTTTAGGGTTAGGGCTATGGCTAGGGTTAGGGTTAGGGCTAGGGCTAATGTTAGGGTTAGGGCTAGGGTTAGGGTTAGGGTTAGGGCTAGGGCTAGGGCTAGTGCTAGGGCTAGGGTTAGGGTTAGGGTTATGGTTAGGGCTAGGGCTAGGGCTAGGGTTAGGGTTAGGGCTAGGGCTAGGGCTAGGGTTAGGTTTAGGGCTGGGTTAGGGTTAGGGTTAGGGTTAGGGTTAGGGTTAGTGTTAGGGCTAGGTTTAGGGCTAGGGCTAGGGCCAGGGCTAGGGCTAGGGTTAGGCTTAGGGTTAGGGCTAGGGCTAGGGCTAGGGTTAGGGTTAGGGTTAGTGCTAGGGCTAGGGCTGGGGCTTGGGCTATGGTTAGTTTTAGGGTTAGGGTTATGGCTAGGGCTAGGGCTAGGGCTAGGGTTAGGGTTAGGGCTAGGGCTAGTGTTAGTGTTAGGGTTAAGGTTAGGGCTAGGGTTAGGGATAGGGCTGGGGCTAGGGCCAGGGTTAGGTTTAGGGTTAGGGTTAGGGTAGGGCTAGGGTTAGGGCTAGGGCTAGGGCCAGGGCTAGGTCTAGGGCTAGGGTTAGGGTAAGGGCTAGGGCTAAGGCTAGGGCTACGGCTAGGGTAAGGGTTAGGGTTAGGTCTAGGGTTAAGGCTAGGGCTAGACCTAGGGTTAGGGTTAGGGTTAGTGTTAGGGCTAGGGCTAGGGCTAGGTCTAGGGTTAGGGTTAGGGTTAGGGTTAGGGTTAGGGTTAGGGTTAGGGCTAGGATTAGATTTAGGGTTAGGGTTAGGGCTAGACCTAGGGTTAGGGCTAGGTCTGGGGTTAGGGTTAGGGTTAGGGCTAGTGCTAGGGCTAGAGTAGGGTTAGGGTTAGGGTTGGGGCTAGGGTTAGGTTTAGGGTAGGGTTAGGGTTAGGGCAAGGGCTAGGGCTAGGGCTAGGGTTAGGATTAGGGTTAGGGCTAGGGCTAGGGCTAGGGCTAGGTCTAGGTTTAGGATTAGGGTTAGGGTTAGGGTTAGGGTTAGGGCTAGGGCTAGGGCTAGGGCTAGGGCTAGGGTTAGGGTTAGGGTTAGGTTTAGGTTTAGGGCTAGGATTATGTTTAGGGTTAGGGTTAGGGTTAGGGTTAGGGCTAGGGTTAGGGTTAGGGTAGGTTTATGGTTAGGGCTAGGGATAGGGCTAGGGCTAGGTTTAGGGCTAGGATTATGTTTAGGGTTAGGGTTAGGGTTAGGGCTAGGGCTAGGGCTAGGGCAAGAGCTAGGTCTAGGGTTAGGGTTAGGGTTAGTGTTAGGGCTAGGGCTAGGGCCAGGGTTAGGGATAGGTTTAGGTTTAGGGTTATGGTTAAGGTTAGGGTTAGGGCTAGGTTTAGGGGTACAGCAAGGCCTAGGTCTAGGGCTAAGACTAGGTCTAGGGCTAGGGTTAGGGTTAGTGTTAGGGTTAGGGCTAGGGCTAGGGCTAGGGTTAGGGCTAGGATTAGGTTTAGGGTTAGGGTTTTGGTGAGGGTTAGGGTTAGGTCTAAGGCTAGGGCTAGGGCAAGGGCTAGGGTAGGGCTAGGGCGAGAACTAGGTTTAGGGTTATGGTTAGGGTTAGGGCAAGGGCTCCGGCAAGGGCTAGGGCTAGGGCTAAGGCTAGGGATAGGGTTAGGGTTATGGTTATGGTTAGGGCTAGGGCTATGGCTAGGGCTAGGGTTAGGGTTAGGGTTAGGGTTAGGGCTAGGGCTAGAGCGAGTGCTAGGTCTAGGGTTAGGGTTAGGCTTAGTGTTAGGGCTAGGGCTAGGGCTAGGGCAAGGACTAGGGCTAGGGTTAGTGCTAGGGCTAGGTTTAGGTTTTGGGTTAGGGTTAGGGCTAGGGCTAGGGCTAGGGCTGGGTCTAGGGCTAGGGCTATGGTTAGGGTTAGGGTTAGAGCTAGGGCTAGGGCTATGGCTAGGGCTAGAGCTAGGGCTAGGTTTAGGGTTAGGGTTAGGACTAGGGCTACGGCTAGGTTAAGGGTTAGGGCTAGGTTTAGGGTTAGGGCTAGGGCTAGGGCTAGGGTTAGGTCTTGGATTAGGTTTAGGGTTAGGGTTA
>OX463236.1:54893324-54898324 GCA_949820135.1 Sylvilagus floridanus
AGGCTAGGGCTAGGGCTAGCGCTAGGGCTAGGGCTAGGGCTAGGGTTAGGGTTAGGGAAGGGCTAGGGCAAGGGTTAGGGTTATGGTTAGGGTTAGGGCTAGGGTTAGATTTAAGGTTAGGGTTAGGGCTAGACCTAGGGTTAAGGCTAGGTCTGGGGTTAGGGTTAGGGCTACGGCTAGGGCTAGGGCTAGAGTATGGTTAGGGTTAGGGTTGGGGCTAGGGTTAGATTTAAGGTTAGGGTTAGGGCTAGACCTAGGGTTAAGGCTAGGTCTGGGGTTAGGGTTAGGGCTACGGCTAGGGCTAGGGCTAGAGTAGGGTTAGGGTTAGGGTTGGGGCTAGGGTTAGGTTTAGGGTAGGGTTAGGGTTAGGGCATGGGCTAGGGCTACGGCTAGGGCTAGGGCTAGGGTTAGGATTAGGGTTAGGGCTAGGGCTAGGGCTAGGGCTAGGGTTAGGTCTAGGATTAGGTTTAGGGTTAGGGCTAGGGTTAGGGTTAGGGTTAGGGCTAGGGCTAGGCCTAGGGCAAGGGCTATGGCTAGGGTTAGGGTTAGGGCTAGTGCTAGTTCTAGGATTAGGGTTAGAGTTAGGGTTAGGTTTAGGGCTAGGGCTAGGGCTAGGGCTAGGGCTAGGGCTAGGGATAGGTTTAGGGCTAGGGCTAGGGCTAGGGTTAGGGCTAGTGCTAGGTTCAGGGTTAGGGCTAGGGCTAGGGTTAGGGTTAGGGCTAGGTTTAGGTTTATGGTTAGGGCTAGGGCTAGCGCTAGGGCTAGGGCTAGGGTTAGGGTTAGGGTTAGGGCTAGGGTTAGTGATAGGGTTAGGGTTAGGGCTAGGGCTAGGGTTAGGGTTAGGGTTAGTGCTATGGCTAAGGCTAGGGCTAGGGCTAGGGCTAGGGTTAGGTTTAGGGTTAGGGTTAGTGCTAGTTCTAGGGTTAGGGTTAGAGTTAGGTTTAGGGTTAGGCCTAGGGCTAGGGCTAGGGCTATGGCTAGGGTTAGGGTTAGGGCTAGGGCTAATGTTAGGGTTAGGGCTAGGGTTAGGGTTAGGGTTAGGGCTAGGGCTAGGGCTAGTGCTAGGGCTAGGGTTACTGTTAGGGTTATTGTTAGGGCTAGGGCTAGGGCTAGGGTTAGGGTTAGGGCTAGGGCTAGGGCTAGGGTTAGGGTTAGGGCTGGGTTAGTGTTAGGGTTAGGGTTAGGGTTAGGGTTAGTGTTAGGGCTAGGGTTAGGGATAGGGCTAGGGCTAGGGCTAAGGTTAGGATTAGGGTTAGGGTTAGGGTAGGGCTAGGGTTAGGGCTAGGGCTAGGGCCAGGGCTACGGCTAGGGTTAGGCTTAGGGTTAGGGCTAGGGCTAGGGCTAGGGCTGGGTCTAGGTTTAGGGTTAGGGTTAGGGTTAGGCTTAGGGCTAGGGCAAGGGCTAGGGCTAGGGCTAGGGTTAGGGTTAGGGTTAGGGTAAGCGTTAGGGTTAGTGTTAGAGCTAGGGTTAGGGGTAGGGCTAGGGCTAGGGCTAGGGATAGGTTTAGAGCTAGGGCTAGGGCTAGGGCTAGGTCTAGTGCTAGGGTTAGTGTTAGGGCTAGGGCCAGGGTTAGGGTTAGGTATAGGGTTAGGTTTAGGGTTAGGGCTAGGGATAGCGCTAGGGCTAGGGCTAGGGTTAGGGATAGGGTTAGGGTTAGGGCTAGGGCTAGGGCTAGGGTTAGGGTTAGGGTTAGGGTTAGTGCCAGGGCTAGGGTTGGGGCTTGGGCTATGGTTAGATTTAGGGTTAGGGTTATGGCTAGGGCTAGGGCAAGGTCTAGGGTTAGAGTTAGGGTTAGGGTTAGGGCAAGGGCTAGGGTTAGTGTTAGGGTTAGAGCTAGGGCTAGGGCTAGGGCTAGGGCTAGGGCTAGGGTTAGGGTTAGGGCTAGGGTTAGGCCTAGGGCTAGGGCTAGGGCCAGGGCTAGGGCTAGGGTTAGGCTTAGGGTTAGGGCTAGGGCTAGGGCTAGGGTTAGGTTAGGGCTAGCGCTAGGGCTAGGACTAGGGCTACGGCTAGGGTAAGGGTTAGGGTTAGGGCTAGGGCTAGGGCCAGGGCTAGGGCTAGGGCTAGGGTTAGGGTTAGGGCTAAGGCTGTGGCTAGGGCTAGGGTGTGGGTAAGGCTAGCGCTAGGACTAGGGCTAGGGCTACGGCTAGGGTAAGGGTTAGGGTTAGGGCTAGGGTTAGGCCTAGGGCTAGGGCTAGGGCCAGGGCTAGGGCTAGGGTTAGGCATAGGGTTAGGGCTAGGGCTAGGGCTAGGGTAAGGGTTAGGGTTAGGGCTAGTGCTAGTTCTAGGGTTAGGGTTAGGGTTATGGCTAGGGTTAGGGCTAGGGCTAGGGCTAGGGCTAGGGTTAGGTTTAGGGTTAGGGTTAGGGTTAGGGTAGGGCTAGGGTTAGGGCTAGGGCTAGGGCCAGGGCTAGGGTTAGGTCTAGGATTAGGTTTAGGGTTAGGGCTAGGGTTAGGGTTAGGGTTAGGGCTAGGGCTAGGCCTAGGGCAAGGGCTATGGCTAGGGTTAGGGTTAGGGCTAGTGCTAGTTCTAGGATTAGGGTTAGAGTTAGGGTTAGGTTTAGGGCTAGGGCTAGGGCTAGGGCTAGGGCTAGGGCTAGGGATAGGTTTAGGGCTAGGGCTAGGGCTAGGGTTAGGGCTAGTGCTAGGTTCAGGGTTAGGGCTAGGGCTAGGGTTAGGGTTAGGGCTAGGTTTAGGTTTATGGTTAGGGCTAGGGCTAGCGCTAGGGCTAGGGCTAGGGTTAGGGTTAGGGTTAGGGCTAGGGTTAGGGATAGGGTTAGGGTTAGGGCTAGGGCTAGGGTTAGGGTTAGGGTTAGTGCTATGGCTAGGGCTAGGGCTAGGGCTAGGGCTAGGGTTTGGTTTAGGGTTAGGGTTAGTGCTAGTTCTAGGGTTAGGGTTAGAGTTAGGTTTAGGGTTAGGCCTAGGGCTAGGGCTAGGGCTATGGCTAGGGTTAGGGTTAGGGCTAGGGCTAATGTTAGGGTTAGGGCTAGGGTTAGGGTTAGGGTTAGGGCTAGGGCTAGGGCTAGTGCTAGGGCTAGGGTTAGGGTTAGGGTTATGGTTAGGGCTAGGGCTAGGGCTAGGGTTAGGGTTAGGGCTAGGGCTAGGGCTAGGGTTAGGGTTAGGGCTGGGTTAGTGTTAGGGTCAGGGTTAGGGTTAGGGCTAGGGCTAGGGCCAGGGCTAGGGCTAGGGTTAGGCTTAGGGTTAGGGCTAGGGCTAGGGCTAGGGCTGGGTCTAGGTTTAGGGTTAGGGTTAGGGTTAGGCTTAGGGCTAGGGCAAGGGCTAGGGCTAGGGCTAGGGTTAGGGTTAGGGTTAGGGTAAGCGTTAGGGTTAGGGTTAGAGATAGGGTTAGGGGTAGGGCTAGGGCTAGGGCTAGGGATAGGTTTAGAGCTAGGGCTAGGGCTACGGCTAGGTCTGTGCTAGGGTTAGGGTTAGGGCTAGGGCCAGGGTTAGGGTTAGGTATAGGGTTAGGTTTAGGGTTAGGGCTAGGGATAGCGCTAGGGCTAGGGCTAGGGTTAGGGTTAGGGTTAGGGCTATGGCTAGGGATAGGGTTAGGGTTAGGGCTAGGGCTAGGGCTAGGGTTAGGGTTAGGGTTAGGGTTAGTGCTAGGGCTAGGGTTGGGGCTTGGGCTATGGTTAGTTTTAGGGTTAGGGTTATGGCTAGGGCTAGGGCTAGGTCTAGGGTTAGGGTTAGGGTTAGGGCAAGGGCTAGGGTTAGGGTTAGGGTTAGAGCTAGGGCTAGGGCTAGGGCTAGGGCTAGGGCTAGGGTTAGGGTTAGGGCTAGGGTTAGGCCTAGGGCTAGGGCTAGGGCCAGGGCTAGGGCTAGGGTTAGGCTTAGGGTTAGGGCTAGGGCTAGGACTAGGGCTACGGCTAGGGTAAGGGTTAGGGTTAGGGCTAGGGCTAGGGCTAGGGCTAGGGTTAGGGCTAGGGCTAGGGCTAGGGTAAGGGTTAGGGTTAGGGCTAGTGCTAGTTGTAGGGTTAGGGTTAGGGTTATGGCTAGGGTTAGGGCTAGGGCTAGGGCTAGGGCTAGGGTTAGGTTTAGGGTTAGGGTTAGGGTTAGGGTAGGGCTAGGGTTAGGGCTAGGGCTAGGGCCAGGGCTAAGGCTGGGCTAGGGTTAGGGTTAGGGCTAGTGCTGGGGCTAGGGCTAGGGCTAGGGTTAGGGCTAGCGCTAGGACTAGGGCTAGGGCTACGGCTTGGGTAAGGGTTAGGGTTAGTGCTAGGGTTAGGGCTAGGGCTAGGGCTAGGGTTAGGGTTAGGGTTAGGGCTATGGTTATGGTTAGGGCTAGGGTTAAGTTTAGTGTTAGGGTTACGGTAGGGCTAGGGCTAAGATTAGGTTTAGGGCTAGGGTTAGAGTTAGGGTTAGGGTTAGGGTTAGGGCTAGGGCTAGCGCTAGGGCTAGGGCTAGGGTTAGGGTTAGGGATAGGGCTAGGGCAAGGGTTAGGGTTATGGTTAGGGTTAGGGCTAGGGCTAGGGCTAGGGTTAGGGTTAGGGCTAGGGCTAGGGCTAGGTTTAGGGTTATGGTTAGGGTTAGGGCTAGGGCAAGGGCAAGGGCTAGGGCTAGGGCTAGGGTTAGTGCTAGGGTTAGGGTTAGGGTTAGGGCAAGGGCTAGGGCTAGGGCTATGGTTAGGGTTAGTGTTAGAGCTAGGGCTAGGTCTAGGGCTAGGTCTAGGGTTAGGGTTAGGTTTATGGTTAGGGCTAGGTCTTGGGCTAGGGCTAGGGTTAGGGTTAGGGTTAGGGTTAGGGCTAGGGCAAGTGTAAGGGCTAGGGCTTGGGTTAGGGAAAGGGCTATGTTTAGCGTTAGGGTTAGGTTTAGGGCTATGGCTAGGGCTAGGGCTAGGGTTAGGGTTAGGGCTAGGGCTAGGGCTAGGGTTAGGGTTAAAATTAGGGCTAGGGCTAGAGTTAGGGCTAGGGTTAGGGTTAGGGTTAGTGTTACGGCTAGGCCTAGGGCTAGGGCTAGGTCTAGGGTTAGGGTTAGTGTTAGGGTTAGGGTTAGGGTTAGGGTTAGGGC
>OX463236.1:54905824-54908324 GCA_949820135.1 Sylvilagus floridanus
GGGCTAGGGCCAGGGCTAGGGCTTGGGCTAGGGTTAGGGTTAGGGCTAGGGCTGGGGCTAGGGCTAGGGTTAGGGTTAGGGCTAGCGCTAGGACTAGGGCTAGGGCTACGGCTTGGGTAAGTGTTAGGGTTAGTGCTAGGGTTAGGGCTAGGGCTAGGGCTAGGGTTAGGGTTAGGGTTAGGGCTAGGGTTAGGGTTAGGGCTAGGGTTAAGTTTAGTATTAGGGTTACGGCTAGGGCTTTGGCTAAGATTAGGTTTAGGGCTAGGGTTAGAGTTAGGGTTAGGGATAGGGTTAGGGCTAGGGCTAGCGCTAGGGCTAGGGCTAGGGTTAGGGTTAGGGCTAGGGCTAGGGCAAGGGTTAGGGTTATGGTTAGGGTTAGGGCTAGGGCTAGGGCTAGGGTTAGGGTTAGGGCTAGGGCTAGGGCTAGGTTTAGGGTTATGGTTAGGGTTAGGGTTAGGGCTAGGGTTAGGGTTAGGGTTAGGGCTAGGGTTAGGGTTAGGGTTAGGGTTAGGGTTAGGGCTAGGGTTAGGGATAGGGCTAGGGCTTGGGCTAGGGTTAGGATTAGGGTTAGAGTTAGGGTAGGGCTAGGGTTAGGGCTAGGGCTAGGGCCAGGGCTAGGGCTAGGGTTAGGCTTAGGGTTAGGGCTAGGGCTAGGGCTAGGGCTAGGGTTAGGTTAGGGCTAGCGCTAGGGCTAGGACTAGGGCTACGGCTAGGGTAAGGGTTAGGGTTAGGGCTAGGGTTAGGGATAGGGCTAGGGCTAGGGCTAGGGCTAGGGCTAGGGTTAGGGTTAGGGTTAGGGCTAGTGCTAGTTCTAGGGTTAGGGTTAGGGTTAGGGATGTGGCTAGGGCTACGGCTATGGCTAGGGTTAGGGTTAGGGCTAGGGCTAGGGTTAGGGTTAGGGCTAGGGTTAGGGTTTGGTTTAGGGTTAAGGCTAGGGCTAGGGCTAGGGCTAGGGCTTGGTTTAGGGTTAGGGTTAGGGTTAGGGTTAGGGCTAGGGCTAGGGCTAGGGCAAGGACTAGGGCTAGGGCTAGGGCAAGGACTAGGGTTAGGGTTAGGGCTAGGGCTAGGGTTAGGGTTAGGGTTAGGGTTATGGCTAGGGTTAGGGCTAGACCTAGGGTTAAGGCTAGGTCTGGGGTTAGGGTTAGGGCTACGGCTAGGGCTAGGGCTAGAGTAGGGTTAGGGTTAGGGTTGGGGCTAGGGTTAGATTTAAGGTTAGGGTTAGGGCTAGACCTAAGGTTAAGGCTAGGTCTGGGGTTAGGGTTAGGGCTACGGCTAGGGCTAGGGCTAGAGTAGGGTTAGGGTTAGGTTTGGGGCTAGGGTTAGGTTTAGGGTAGGGTTAGGGTTAGGGCATGGGCTAGGGCTAGGGCTAGGGCTATGGCTAGGGTTAGGATTAGGGTTAGGGCTAGGGCTAGGGCTAGGGCTAGGGTTAGGTCTAGGATTAGGTTTAGTGTTAGGGCTAGGGTTAGGGTTAGGGTTAGGGCTAGGGCTAGGCCTAGGGCAAGGGCTATGGCTAGGGTTAGGGTTAGGGCTAGTGCTAGTTCTAGGGTTAGGGTTAGAGTTAGGGTTAGGTTTAGGGCTAGGGCTAGGGCTAGGGCTAGGGATAGGTTTAGGGCTAGGGCTAGGGCTAGGGTTAGGGCTAGTGCTAGGTTTAGGGTTAGGGCTAGGGCTAGGGTTAGGGTTAGGGCTAGGTTTAGGTTTATGGTTAGGGCTAGGGCTAGTGCTAGGGCTAGGGCTAGGGTTAGGGTTAGGGTTAGGGCTAGGGCTAGGGATAGGGTTAGGGTTAGGGCTAGGGCTAGGGTTAGGGTTAGGGTTAGTGCTATGGCTAGGGCTAGGGCTAGGGCTAGGGTTAGGTTTAGGTTTAGGGTTAGTGCTAGTTCTAGGGTTAGGGTTAGAGTTAGGGTTAGGGTTAGGGCTAGGGCTAGGGCTAGGGCTAGGGTTAGGGATAGGGCTAGGGCTAGGTTAGGGTTAGGGTTAGGGTTAGGGTTAGGGCTAGGGTTAGGGATAGGGCTAGGGCTTGGGCTAGGGTTAGGATTAGGGTTAGAGTTAGGGTAGGGCTAGGGTTAGGGCTAGGGCTAGGGCCAGGGCTAGGGCTAGGGTTAGGCTTAGGGTTAGGTCTTGGGCTAGGGCTAGGGCTAGGGTTAGTTTAGGGCTAGCGCTAGGGCTAGGACTAGGGCTACGGCTAGGGTAAGGGTTAGGGTTAGGGCTAGGGTTAGGGCTAGGGCTAGGGCTAGGGTAAGGGTTAGGGTTAGGGCTAGTGCTAGTTCTAGGGTTAGGGTTAGGGTTAGGGCTAGGGCTAGGGCTAGGGCTAGGGCTAGGGCTAGGGTTAGGGTTAGGGTTAGGGCTAGTGCTAGTTCTAGGGTTAGGGTTAGGGTTAGGGATATGGCTAGGGCTAGGGCTAGGGCTATGGCTAGGGTTAGGGTTAGGGCTAGGGCTAGGTTTAGGGTTAGGGCTAGTGTTAGGGTTTGGGTTAGGGCTCGGGCTAGGGCTAGGGCTAATGCTT
>OX463236.1:54915824-54918324 GCA_949820135.1 Sylvilagus floridanus
TAGGGCTAGGATTATGTTTAGGGTTAGGGTTAGGGTTAGGGTTAGGGCTAGGGTTAGAGTTAGGGTAGGTTTATGGTTAGGGCTAGGGATAGGGCTAGGGCTAGGTTTAGGGCTAGGATTATGTTTAGGGTTAGGGTTAGGGTTAGGGCTAGGGCTAGGGCTAGGGCTAGAGCTAGGGCTAGGGTTAGGGTTAGAGTTGGGCTAGGGCTAGGGCTAGATCTAGGGCTAGGTTTAGGGTTCGGGTTAGGGCTAGGGCTAGGGCTAGGGCTGGGTCTAGGGCTAGGGCTATGGTTAGGGTTAGGGTTAGAGCTAGGGCTAGGGCTAGGGCTAGGGCTAGGGCTAGGGCTAGGGTTAGGGTTAGGGCTAGCGCTAGGGCTAGGGCTAGGGCTACGGCTAGGGTAAGGGTTAGGGTTAGGGCTAGGGTTAGGTCTAGGGCTAGGGCTAGGGTTAGGGTTAGTGTTAGGGCTAGGGTTATGGTTAGGGTTAGGGCTAGGGCTACTGCTAGGGCTAGGGCTAGGGCTAGGGCTAGGGCTAGGGTTAGGGTTAGGGTTAGGGCTAGGGTTAGGGTTAGGGTTAGGGCTAGGGCTAGCGCTAGGGTTAGGATTAGGGTTAGGGCTAGGGTTAGGGTTAGGGTTAGGGTTAGGGTTAGGGCTAGGGCTAGCGCTAGGGCTAGGGCTAGGGCTAGGGTTAGGGTTAGGGATAGGGCTAGTGCAAGGGTTAGGTTTATGGTTAGGGTTAGGTTTAGGGTTAGGGCTAGGGCAAGGGCTAGGGCTTGGGTTAGGGAAAGGGCTATGTTTAGCGTTATGGTTAGGGTTAGTGCTATGGCTACGGCAAGGGCTAGGGTTAGGGTTAGGGCTAGGGTTAGGGCTAGGGCTAGGGTTAGGGTTAAAGTTAGGGCTAGGGCTAGAGTTAGGGCTAGGGTTAGGGTTATGGTCAGGGTTAGGGCTAGGGCTAGGGCTAGGGCTAGGTCTAGGGTTAGGGTTAGGGTTAGGGTTAGGGTTAGGGCTAGGGCTAGAGCTAGGGCTAGGTTTAGGGTTAGGGATAGGTTTAGGGTTAGGGTTAGGGCTAGGGTTAGGTTTAGGGCTAGGGCTAGGGCTAGGGATAGGTTTAGGGCTAGGGCTAGGGCTAGGGCTGGTGTTAGCGTTAGGGTTAGGTTTAGGGTTAGGGTTAGGGCAAGGGCAAGGGCTATGGTTAGGGTTAGGGTTAGGGCTAGGGCTAGGGTTAGGGCTAGCGTTAGGGTTAGGGTTAGGACTAGGGCTAGGGGTAGGGCTAGGGGTAGTGTTAGGTCTAGGATTAGGTTTAGGGTTAGGGTAAGGGTTAGGGTTAGGGCTAGGGTTAGTGTTAGGGTTAGGGCTATGGCTACTGCTAGGTCTAGGGCTAGGGCTAGGGTTATGGTTAGGGTTAGGGCTAGGTTTAGGTTAGGGTAGGGTTAGGGTTAGGGCTAGGGCTAGGGCTAGGGTTAGGTTTAGGGCTAGTATTATATTTAGGGTTAGGGTTAGGGTTAGGGTTAGGGCTAGGGTTAGGGTTAGGGTAGGTTTATGGTTAGGGCTAGGGCTAGGGCTAGGTTTAGGGCTAGGATTATGTTTAGGGTTAGGGTTAGGGTTAGGGTTAGGGCTAGGGCTAGGGCTAGGGCAAGAGCTAGGTCTAGGGTTAGGGTTAGGGTTAGTGTTAGGGCTAGGGCTAGGGCCAGGTATAGGGATAGGTTTAGGTTTAGGGTTATGGTTAAGGTTAGGGTTAGGGCTAGGGTTAGGGCTACTGCAAGGGCTAGGGCTAGGGCTAGGACTAGGTCTAGGGCTAGGGTTCGGGTTCAGGTTAGGGATAGGTCTAGGGCTAGGGTTAAGGCTAGGATTAGGTTTAGGCTTAGTATTATGGTGAGGGTTAGGGTTAGGTCTAGGGCTAGGGCTAGGGCAAGGGCTAGGGCTAGGGCTAGGGCTAGAACTAGGTTTAGGGTTATGGTTAGGGTTAGGGCAAGGGCTCCGGCAAGGGCTAGGGCTAGGGCTAGGGATAGGGTTAGGGTTATGGTTAGGGCTAGGGCTATGGCTAGGGCTAGGGTTAGGATTAGGGTTAGGGTTATGGCTAGGGCTAGAGCGAGGGCTAGGTCTAGGTTTAGGGTTAGGCTTAGTGTTAGGGCTAGGGCTAGGGCTAGGGCTAAGGTTAGGGTTAGGGTTAGGGTTAGGGCTAGGGCAAGGGCTAGGGCTAGGGTTAGTGCTAGGGCTAGGTTTAGGTTTAGGGTTAGGGTTAGGGTTAGGGCTAGGGCTAGGGCTACGGTTAGATTTAGGGCTAGGGCTGGGCTAGGGCTAGGGCTAGGTTTAGGGTTAGGGTTAGGGCTAGGGCTAGAGCTAGGGCTAGGGTTAGAGTTAGGGTTAGGGCTAGGGCTAGGGCTAGAGCTAGGGTTAGGGTTAGGGTTGGGGCTAGGGTTAGGTTTAGGGTAGGGTTAGGGTTAGGGCATGGGCTAGGGCTAGGGCTAGGGCTAGGGCTAGGGCTAGGGCTAGAGTAGGGT
>OX463236.1:55003324-55010824 GCA_949820135.1 Sylvilagus floridanus
TAGGTCTAGGGCTAGGGTTAGGGTTAGGGTTAGGGCTAGGACTAGGGTTAGGGCTAGGGCTAGGGTTAGGGTTAGGGCTAGGGCTAGGGCTAGGGCTAGGGTTAGTGTTAGGTTTAGGGTTAGGGTTAGGGCTAGGGTTAGGGTTAGGGCTAGGGCTAGGGCTAGGGCTAGGGCTAGGGCTAGGGCTAGGGTTAGAGTTAGGCTTAGGGCCAGGGTTAGGCTAGGGTTAGGGTTAGGGTTAGGGTTAGGGCTAGGGCTAGGGCTAGGGCTAGGGTTAGGGTTAGGGTTAGGGTTAGTGCTAGGGCTAGGGTTAGGGCAAGGGCTAGGGTTAGGGTTAGGGCTAGGGTTAGGGTTAGGATTAGGGCTAGGGTTAGGGTTAGGGTTAGGGCTAGGGTTAGGGCTAGTTTAGGGTTAGGGCTAGGGTTAGGGTTAGGGTTAGGGCTAGGGCTAGGTCTAGGGCTAGGGCTAGGGCTAGGCCTAAGGCTTGGGCTAGGGCCAGGGTTAGGGTTAGGGTTAGGGTTAGAGCTAGGACTAGGGCTAGGGTGAGGGCAAGGTTAGGGTTAGGTTTAGAGTTAGGGCTAGGACTAGGGTTAGGGTTAGGTTTAGGGCAGGGTTAGGGTTAGGGTTAGGGGTAGTGCTAGGGCTAGGGCTATGGCTAGGGCTAGGGTTAGGCTTAGGGTTTGGGCTAGGGTTATGGTTATGGTTAGGGCTAGGGCTAGGGTTAATGCTAGGGTTAGGGATAGGGTTAGGGTTAGGGTTAGGGTTAGGGCTAGGGCTAGGGCTATGGCTAGGGTTAGGGTTAGGGCTAGGGCTAGGGCTAGGGCTAGGTCTAGGGTTGGGTTATGTTTAGGGATAGGGCTAGGGCTAGGGCTAGGACTAGTGTTAGGGCTAGGGCTAGGGCTACGGCTAGGGCTACGGCTAGGGTTGGGGCTAGGGTTAGAGCTAGGGTTAGAGCTAGGGTTAGGGCAAGGGCTAGGGCTAGGGTTAGGGCTAGGGTTAGGGCTAGGGCTAGAGCTAGGGCTAGGGCTTGGGCTAGGGTTAGGGCTAGGGCTAAGGCTATGGTTAGGGTTAGGGCTAGGGTTAGGGTTAGGATTAGGGCTAGGGCTAGGGTTAGGGCTAGGGCTAGGGCTAGGGCTAGGGCTAGGGTTAGGGTTAGGTTTAGGCCTGTGGCTTGGGCTAGGGTTAGGGTTAGGGTTAGGGCTAGGGCTAGGGTTATGTTTAGGGTTAGAGCTAGGGCCAGGGCCAGGGCTAGGGTTAGGGTAAAGTTTAGGGTTAGGGCTAGGGCTAGGGTTAGGGCTAGGGCTAGGTTTAGGGTTAGGGTTAGGGTTAGGGCTAGGGCTAGGGCTAGGGCTAGGGCTAGATATAGGGCTCGGGTTATGTTTAAGGTTAGGGTTAGGGCTAGGGCTAGGGCTAGGGCTAGGGCTAGGACTAGGGTTAGGGTTAGGGTTAGGGTTATGGCTAGGGTTAGGGCTAGGGCTAGGACTAGGGTTAGGGCTAGGGCTAGGGCTAGAGTAAGGGTTAGGGCTAGGGCTAGGGTTAGGGCTTGGGCTAGGGTTAGGGTTTGGTCTAGTGCTAGAGCTAGGGTTAGGGTTAGGGTTAGGTCTAGGGCTAGGGTTAGGGATAGGGTTAGGGTTAGGGTTAGGGCTAGGACTAGGGTTAGGGCTAGGGCTAGTGTTAGGGTTAGGGCTAGGGCTAGAGCTAGGGCTAGGGTTAGGGTTAGGTTTAGGGTTAGGGTTAGTGCTAGGGTTAGGGTTAGGGCTAGGGCTAGGGCTAGGGCTAGGGCTAGGGCTAGGGCTAGGGCTAGGGCTAGGGTTATAGTTAGGGTTAGGCCCAGGGTTAGGCTAGGGCTAGGGTTAGGGTTAGGGTTAGGGCTAGGGCTAGGGCTAGGGCTAGGGTTAGGGTTAGGTTTAGGGTTAGGGTTAGTGCTAGGGCTAGGGTTAGGGCAAGGGCTAGGGTTAGGGTTAGGGCTAGGGTTAGGGCTAGTTTAGGGTTAGGGCTAGGGTTAGGGTTAGGGTTAGGGCTAGGGCTAGGTCTAGGGCTAGGGCTAGGGCTAGGCCTAAGGCTTGGGCTAGGGCCAGGGTTAGGGTTAGTGTTAGGGTTAGAGCTAGGGCTAGGGCTAGGGTGAGGGCTAGGGTTAGGGTTAGGTTTAGAGTTAGGGCTAGGGCTAGGGTTAGGGTTAGGTTTAGGGCAGGGTTAGCGTTAGGGTAGGGGTAGTGCTAGGGCTAGGGCTATGGCTAGGGCTAGGGTTAGGCTTAGGGTTAGGGCTAGGGTTATGGTTAGGGTTAGGGCTAGGGCTAGGGCTAGGGCTAAGGCTAGGGCTAGGGTCAGGTCTAGGGTTAGGGTTAGGGCAAGAGCTGGGTTTAGGGTTAGGGTTAGGGTTAGGGCTAGGGTTAGGGTTAGTGTTAGGGCTAGGGCTAGGGCTAGTGCTACGGTTAGGGTTAGTGTTAGGGTTAGGGCTAGGGCTAGGGCTAGGGTTAGGGTTAAAGTTAGGGCTAGGGCTAGAGTTAGGGCTAGGGTTAGGGTTAGGGTTAGGGTTAGGGCTAGGGCTACGGCTAGGGCTATGGCAAGGGATAGGGCTAGGGTTAGGGTTAGGGCTAGGACTAGGGCTAGGGCTAGGGTTAGGGTTAAAGTTAGGGCTAGGGCTAGAGTTAGGGCTAGGGTTAGGGTTAGGGTTAGGGTTAGGGCTAGGGCTAGGGCTAGGGCTAGGTGTAGGCTTAATGTTAGGGTTAGGGTTAGGGCTAGGGCTAGGGCTAGGGCTAGGGTTAGGGTTAGGGTTAGGGTTAGGGTTAGGGTTAGGGCTAGGGTTAGGGCTAGGGTTAGGGTTAGGTTTAGAGCAAGGACTAGGGCTAGGGCTCGGGCTAGGGCTAGAGTAAGGGTTAGGGTTAGGTTTAGGGTTAGGGTTAGGGCTTGGGCTAGGGCTAGGGTTAGGGTTAGGGTTAGGGCTAGGGCTAGGGTCAGGGTTAGGTTTAGAGCTAGGACTAGGGCTAGGGTTACGGCTAGGGCTAGTGTTAGCGTTAGGGTTAGGTTTAGGGTTAGGGTTAGGGCTTGGGCTAGGGCTAGGGTTAGGGTTAGTGTTAAGGCTAGGGCTAGGGTTAGGGTTAGGTTTAGAGCTAGGACTAGGGCTAGGGCTAGGGCTAGGGCTAGAGTAAGGGTTAGGGTTAGGGCTAGGGCTAGGGTTAGGGTTAGGGTTAGGGCTAGGGCTAGGGTTAGGGCTAGGGTTAGGGTTAGGGTTAGGGCTACGGCTAGGGCTAGGGCTAGGGCTAGTGTTAGGGCTAGGATTAGGGTTAGGGTTAGGGTTAGGGTTAGGGCTAGGGTTAGGGATAGGGTTAGAGCTAGGGCTTCTGTTAGGGCTAGGGCTAGGCCTAGGGTTAGGGTTAGGGTTAGGTTTAGGGCTAAGGTTAGGGTTAGGTTTAGGGTTAGGGTTAGGGTTAGGGTTAGGGTTAGTGCTAGGGCTAGGGCTAGGGCTAGGGCTAGGGCTAGGTTTAGGGCTAGGATTATGTTTAGGGTTAGGGTTAGTGTTAGGGCTAGGGCTAGGGCTAGGGCAAGAGCTAGGGTAGGGTTAGGGTTAGGGTCAGTGTTAGGGCTAGGGCTAGGGCCAGCTTTAGGAATAGGATTAGGTTTAGGGTTATGGTTAAGGTTAGGGTTAGGGCTAGGGTTAGGGCTCTTCAAGGGCTAGGGCTAGGGCTAGGACTAGGTCTAGGGCTAGGTTTAGGGTTAGGGTTAGGGCTAGAGCTAGGGCTAGGGTTAGTGCTAGGATTAGGTTTAGGGTTAGGGTTAGGGTTAGGGCTAGGGTTAGGGTTAGGGTTAGGGCTAGGGCTAGGTTTAGGTTTAGGGTTAGGGTTACGGTTAGGGCTAGGGCTTGGGCTAGGGCTATGGCTAGGGTTAGGGATAGGGTTATGGTTAAGGTTAGGGTTAAGGTTAGGGCTAGGGCTAGGGCTAGGGTTAGGGTTAGGGATAGGGCCAGGGCTAGGGCTAGGGCTAGGGCTAGGGTTAGGGTTAGGGCTAGGGCTAGGGCTAGGGCTAGGGATAGGTTTAGGGCTAGGGCTTGGACTAGGGCTAGGTCTAGTGTTAGCGTTAGGTTAGGGCTAGGGCTAGTGCTAGGGTTAGGTTTAGGGTTACGGCTAGGGCTAGGGTTAGGGTTAGGTTTAGAGCTAGGGCCAGGGCTAGGTCTATGGCTAGAGTAAGGGTTAGGGTTAGGGCTAGGGCTAGGGTTAGGGTTAGGTTTAGGGCTAAGGCTAGGGTTAGGGCTAGGGTTAGGGTTAGGGTTAGGGCTAGGGCTAGGGCTAGGGCTAGTGTTATGGCTAGGATTAGGTTTAGGGTTAGGGTTAGGGTTAGGGTTAGGGCTAGGGTTAGGGTTAGGGTTAGGGCTAGGGCTACTGCTAGGGCTAGAGCTAGGACTAGGGCTAGGCTTAGGGTAAGGGTTAGGGCTAGGGCGAGAGCTAGGGATAGGTTTAGGGTTAAGGTTAGGGTTAGGCCTAGGGCTAGGGCTAGGGCTAGGTCTAGCGTTAGGGTAGGAGTTAGGGTTTGGGTTAGAGTTAGGACTAGGGCTAGGGCAGGGTTAGGGTTAGGGTTAGGGTTTGGGCTAGGGCAAGGGCTAGGACTAGGGTTAGGGTTAGGGTTAGTGTTAGGGCTAGGGTTAGGGTTAGGTTTATGGTTAGGGCTAGGGCTAGGGCTAGGGCTAGAACTAGGGTTAGGGTTAGGGCTAGGGCTAGGGCTAGGGTAGGGTTAGGGCTAGGGATAGTGTTAGGTTTAGGGTTAGGGTTAGGGTTAGGGTTAGTGCTAGGGTTAGGGCTAGGACTAGGACTAGGGCCAGGTTTAGGGTTAGGATTAGGTTTAGGGTTAGGGTTAGGTTTAGGGCTAGGGCAAGTGCTAGGGTTAGAGTTTGGGTTAGGGCTAGGGCTAGTTTTAGGGTTAGGTTTAGGGTTAGAGCTAGGGCCCTTGGCTAGGGCTAGGGTTAGGGTTAGGGTTAGGGCTAGGGTTAGGGTTAGGGCTTGGGCTAGGGCTAGGGTTAGGGTTTGGGTTAGGGTTAGGGCTAGGGCAAAGGCTAGGGCTAGGGTTAGGGCAAGGGCTATATTTAGCGTTAGGGTTAGGGTTAGGGCTATGGCTAGGGCTAGGGCTAGGTTTAGGGTTAGGGCTAGGGCTAGGGCTAGGGCTAGGGTTAGGGTTAAATTTAGGACTAGGGCTAGAGTTAGGGCTAGGGTTAGGGTTAGGGTTAGGGCTAGGTCTAGGGCTAGGGCTAGGTCTAGGGTTAGGGTTAGGGTTAGGCTTAGGGTTAGGGCTAGTGCTAGGGCTAGGGGTAGGTTTAGGGTTAGGGTTAGGGTTAGGTTTAGGGTTAGGGTTAGGGCTAGGGTTAGGGTTAGGGCTAGTGTTAGGGCTAGGGATAGGTTTAGGGCTAGGGCTAGGGCTAGGGCTAGTGATAGTGTTAGGGTTAGGGCTAGGGCTAGGGCTAGGGCTAGGGGCAGTGTTAGGGCTAGGATTAGGTTTAGGGTTAGGGTTAGAGTTAGGGTTAGGGTTAGGGCTAGAGTTAGGGTTAGGGTTAGGGCTATGGCTACTGCTAGGGCTAGGGCTAGGGCTAGGGTTATGGTTAGGGTTAGGGCTAGGGTTAGGTTAGAGTAGGTTTAGGGTTAGGGCTAGGGCTAGGGCTAGGGCTAGGTTTAGGGCTAGGATTATGTTTAGTGTTAGAGTTATGGTTAGGGTTAGTGCTAGTGTTAGGGTTAGGGTAGGTTTATGGTTAGGGCTAGGGCTAGGGCTAGGTTTAGGGCTAGGATTATGTTTAGGGTTAGTGTTAGGGTTAGGGCTAGGGCTAGGGCTAGGGCTAGGGCACGAGCTAGTGCTAGGGTTAGGGTTAGGGTTAGGGTTAGAGCTAGGGTTAGGGCTAGGGCTAGGGCTAGGGTTAGGTTTAGGGTTAGGGTTAGGGTAGGGCTAGGTTTAGGGCTAGGGCTAGGGTTAGGGTTAGGGTTAGGGCTAGGGCTAGGGCTAGGGCTAGGGTTAGGGTTAGGGCTAGTGCTGGGGCTAGAGCTAGGGCTACGGCTTGGTAATGGTTAGGGTTAGGGCTAGGGTTAGGGCTAGGGCTAGGGCTAGGGTTAGGGTTAGGGTTAGGGCTAGTGCTAGTTCTAGGGTTAGGGTTAGGGTTAGGGATAGGGCTAGGGCTAGGGCTAGGGCTAGGTCTAGGGCTAGGGCTATGGCTAGGGTTAGGGTTAGGGCTAGGGCTAGGGTTAGGGTTAGGGCTAGGGTTAGGGTTAGTGTTAGGGCTAGGGCTAGGGCTAGGGCTAGGGCTAGGGTTAGGGTTAGGGTTAGGGTTAGGGCTAGGGCTAGGGCTAGGATTAGGGTTAGGGCTAGGGCTAGGGTTAGAGTTAGGGTTAGGGTTAGGGTTAGGGTTATGGCTAGGGTTAGGGCTAGGGCTAGGGCTAGGGCTAGGGTTAGGTTTAGGGTTAGGGTTAGGGTAGGGCTAGGGTTAGGGTTAGTGCTATGGCCAGGGCTAGGGCTAGGGCTATGGTTAGGGTTAAAGTTAGGGCTAGGGCTAGAGTTAGGGCTAGGGTTAGGGTTAGGGTTAGGGTTAGGGCTAGGGCTAGGGCTAGGGCTAGGTGTAGGCTTAATGTTAGGGTTAGGGTTAGGGTTAGGGCTAGGGCTAGGGCTAGGGCTAGGGTTAGGGTTAGGGCTAGGACTAGGTCTAGGGCTAGGGTTAGGGTTAAAGTTAGGGCTAGGGCTAGAGTTAGGGCTAGGGTTAGGGTTAGGGTTAGGGTTAGGGCTAGGGCTAGGGCTAGGGCTAGGTGTAGGCTTAATGTTAGGGTTAGGGTTAGGGTTAGGGCTAGGGCTAGGGCTAGGGCTAGGGTTAGGGTTAGGGTTAGGGTTAGGGTTAGGGCTAGGGTTAGGGCTAGGGTTAGGGTTAGGTTTAGAGCAAGGACTAGGGCTAGGGCTCGGGCTAGGGCTAGAGTAAGGGTTAGGGTTAGGTTTAGGGTTAGGGTTAGGGCTTGGGCTAGGGCTAGGGTTAGGGTTAGGGTTAGGGCTAGGGCTAGGGTCAGGGTTAGGTTTAGAGCTAGGACTAGGGCTAGGGTTACGGCTAGGGCTAGTGTTAGCGTTAGGGTTAGGTTTAGGGTTAGGGTTAGGGCTTGGGCTAGGGCTAGGGTTAGGGTTAGTGTTAGGGCTAGGGCTAGGGTTAGGGTTAGGTTTAGAGCTAGGACTAGGGCTAGGGCTAGGGCTAGGGCTAGAGTAAGGGTTAGGGTTAGGGCTAGGGCTAGGGTTAGGGTTAGGGTTAGGGCTAGGGCTAGGTTTAGGTTTAGGGTTAGGGTTACGGTTAGGGCTAGGGCTTGGGCTAGGGCTATGGCTAGGGTTAGGGATAGGGTTATGGTTAAGGTTAGGGTTAAGGTTAGGGCTAGGGCTAGGGCTAGGGTTAGGGTTAGGGATAGGGCCAGGGCTAGGGCTAGGGCTAGGGCTAGGGTTAGGGTTAGGGCTAGGGCTAGGGCTAGGGCTAGGGATAGGTTTAGGGCTAGGGCTTGGACT
>OX463236.1:55015824-55030824 GCA_949820135.1 Sylvilagus floridanus
CTAGGGCTAGGGTTAGGATTAGGGTTAGGGTTAAGGCTAGGGCTAGAGCGAGGGCTATGCCTAGGGTTAGGGTTAGGCTTAGGGTTAGGGCTAGGGCTAGGGCTAGGGCTAGGTTTAGGGTTAGGGTTAGGGTTAGGGCTAGGGCTAGGGCAAGGTCTAGGGCTAGGGCTAGGGCTAGGACTAGGGCTAGGGTTAGGGTTAGGGTTAGGGTAGGGCTAGGTTTAGGGTTAGGGCTAGGGTTAGGGTTAGGGTTATGGCTAGGGCTAGGGCTAGGGCTAGGGTTAGGGTTAGGGCTAGCGCTAGGGCTGGGGCTAGGGCTACGGCTTGGTAATGGTTAGGGTTAGGGCTAGGGTTAGGGCTAGGGCTAGGGCTAGGGTTAGGGTTAGGGTTAGGGCTAGTGCTAGTTCTAGGGTTAGGGTTAGGGTTAGGGATAGGGGTAGGGCTAGGGCTAGGGCTAGGGCTAGGGCTAGGGCTAGGGCTATGGCTAGGGCTATGGCTAGGATTAGGGTTAGGGCTAGGGGTAGGGTTAGGGTTAGGGTTAGGGTTAGGGTTAGGGTTAGGGCTAGGGCTAGGGCTAGGGCTAGGGCTAGGGTTAGGGTTAGGGTTAGGGTTAGGGCTAGGGCTAGGGCTAGGATTAGGGTTAGGGCTAGGGGTAGGGTTAGGGTTAGGGTTAGGGTTAGGGTTAGGGTTATGGCTAGGGTTAGGGCTAGGGCTAGGGCTAGGGCTAGGGTTAGGTTTAGGGTTAGGGTTAGGGTTAGGGTAGGGCTAGGGTTAAGGCTAGGGCTAGGGCCAGGGCTAGGGCTAGGGCTAGGGTTAGGGTTAGGGCTAGGGTTAGGGCTAGGGCTAGGGTTAGGTTTAGGGCTAGCGCTAGGGCTAGGGCTGGGGCTACGGCTAGGGTAAGGATTAGGGTTAGGGCTAGAGTTAGGGCTAGGGCTAGGCCTGGGTTAGGTTTAGGGTTAGGGCTAGGTTTAGGGTTATTGCTAGGGTTAAGTTTAGTGTTAGGGTTAGGGCTAGGGCTAGGGCTAGGGCTAGGGCTAGGGTTAGGATTAGGGTTAGGGCTAGGGTTAGGGTTAGGGTTAGGGTTATGTTTAGGGCTAGGGCTAGGCCTAGAGCTACGGTTAGGGTTAGGGATAGGGTTAGGGTTAGGGTTAGTGCTAGGGCTAGGGCTAGGGCTAGGGCTAGGTTTAGGGCTAGGATTATGTTTAGGGTTAGGGTTAGGGTTAGGGCTAGGGCTAGGGCTAGGGCAAGAGCTAGGGCTAGGGTTAGGGTTAGGGTTAGTGTTAGGGCTAGGGCTAGGGCCAGCTTTTGGGATAGGATTAGGTTTAGGGTTATGGTTAAGGTTAGGGTTAGGGCTAGGGTTAGGGCTATGCAAGGGCTAGGGCTAGGGCTAGGACTAGGTCTAGGGCTAGGGTTAGGGTTAGGGCTAGAGCTAGGGCTAGGGTTAGGGTTAGGATTAGGTTTTGTATTAGGGTTAGGGTTAGGGTTAGGGCTAGGGTTAGGTTTAGTGTTAGGGCTAGGGCTAGCGCTAGGGCTAGGGCTAGGGTTAGGGTTCGGGTTAGGGCTAGGGCTAGGGATTGGGTTAGGGTTAGGGCTAGGGCTAGGGTTAGGGTTAGGGTTAGTGCTACGGCTTGGACTAGGGCTTTGGCTAGGGTTAGGTTTAGGTTTAGGGTTATGGCTAGGGCTAGGGCTAGGGCTAGGGCTAGGGTTAGGGTTAGAGTTAGGGCTAGGGCTAGTGCTAGGGTTAGGGTTAGGGTTAGGGCATGGGCTAGGGTTAGGGTTAGGATTAGAGCTAGGGCTAGGGCTAGGGCTAGGGCTAGGGCTAGGGTAAGGGTTAGGGTTAGGGCTAGGGCTACGGCAAGGGCTATGGCTAGGGTTAGGGTTAGGATTAGGGCTAGTGCTAGTTCTAGGGTTAGGGTTAGGGTTAGGGATAGGGCTAAGGCTAGGGCTAGGGCTAGGGCTAGTGTTAGGGTTAGGGTTAGGGTTAGGGCTAGGGCTAGGGCTAGGGTTAGGGTTAGGACTAGGGCTAGGGTTAGGGCTAGGGTTAGGGTTAGGGTTAGGGTTAAGGCTAAGGTTAGTGATAGGGCTAGGGCTAGGGCTAGGGTTAGGTTTAGGGTTAGGGTTAGGGTAGGGCTAGGGTTAGGACTTGGGCTAGGTCCAGGGCTAGGGCTAGGGCTAAGGTTAGGGTTAGGGCTAGGGCTAGGTCTAGGATTAGGGTTAGGGTTAGGGCTAGCGCTAGGGCTAGGGCTAGTGCTACCTCTAGGGTAAGGGTTAGGTTTAGGGCTAGGTTTAGGGCTAGGGCTAGGGCTAGGGTTAGGGTTAGGGTTAGGGCTAGGGTTAGGGTTAGGGTTAGGGCTAGGGCTAGGGTTAGGTTTAGGGCTAGCGCTAGGGCTAGGGCTGGGGCTACGGCTAGGGTAAGGATTAGGGTTAGGGCTAGAGTTAGGGCTAGGGCTAGGCCTGGGTTAGGTTTAGGGTTAGGGCTAGGTTTAGGGTTATTGCTAGGGTTAAGTTTAGTGTTAGGGTTAGGGCTAGGGCTAGGGCTAGGGCTAGGGCTAGGGTTAGGATTAGGGTTAGGGCTAGGGTTAGGGTTAGGGTTAGGGTTATGTTTAGGGCTAGGGCTAGGCCTAGAGCTACGGTTAGGGTTAGGGATAGGGTTAGGGTTAGGGTTAGTGCTAGGGCTAGGGCTAGGGCTAGGGCTAGGTTTAGGGCTAGGATTATGTTTAGGGTTAGGGTTAGGGTTAGGGCTAGGGCTAGGGCTAGGGCAAGAGCTAGGGCTAGGGTTAGGGTTAGGGTTAGTGTTAGGGCTAGGGCTAGGGCCAGCTTTTGGGATAGGATTAGGTTTAGGG
This sequence comes from Sylvilagus floridanus, assembly GCA_949820135.1. Classification (NCBI taxonomy): domain Eukaryota; kingdom Metazoa; phylum Chordata; class Mammalia; order Lagomorpha; family Leporidae; genus Sylvilagus; species Sylvilagus floridanus. The sequence goes on from OX463236.1 coordinate 55,018,668, forward strand.
TTATGGTTAAGGTTAGGGTTAGGGCTAGGGTTAGGGCTATGCAAGGGCTAGGGCTAGGGCTAGGACTAGGTCTAGGGCTAGGGTTAGGGTTAGGGCTAGAGCTAGGGCTAGGGTTAGGGTTAGGATTAGGTTTTGTATTAGGGTTAGGGTTAGGGTTAGGGCTAGGGTTAGGTTTAGTGTTAGGGCTAGGGCTAGCGCTAGGGCTAGGGCTAGGGTTAGGGTTCGGGTTAGGGCTAGGGCTAGGGATTGGGTTAGGGTTAGGGCTAGGGCTAGGGTTAGGGTTAGGGTTAGTGCTACGGCTTGGACTAGGGCTTTGGCTAGGGTTAGGTTTAGGTTTAGGGTTATGGCTAGGGCTAGGGCTAGGGCTAGGGCTAGGGTTAGGGTTAGAGTTAGGGCTAGGGCTAGTGCTAGGGTTAGGGTTAGGGTTAGGGCATGGGCTAGGGTTAGGGTTAGGATTAGAGCTAGGGCTAGGGCTAGGGCTAGGGCTAGGGCTAGGGCTAGGGTAAGGGTTAGGGTTAGGGCTAGGGCTACGGCAAGGGCTATGGCTAGGGTTAGGGTTAGGATTAGGGCTAGTGCTAGTTCTAGGGTTAGGGTTAGGGTTAGGGATAGGGCTAAGGCTAGGGCTAGGGCTAGGGCTAGTGTTAGGGTTAGGGTTAGGGTTAGGGCTAGGGCTAGGGCTAGGGTTAGGGTTAGGACTAGGGCTAGGGTTAGGGCTAGGGTTAGGGTTAGGGTTAGGGTTAAGGCTAAGGTTAGTGATAGGGCTAGGGCTAGGGCTAGGGTTAGGTTTAGGGTTAGGGTTAGGGTAGGGCTAGGGTTAGGACTTGGGCTAGGTCCAGGGCTAGGGCTAGGGCTAAGGTTAGGGTTAGGGCTAGGGCTAGGTCTAGGATTAGGGTTAGGGTTAGGGCTAGCGCTAGGGCTAGGGCTAGTGCTACCTCTAGGGTAAGGGTTAGGTTTAGGGCTAGGTTTAGGGCTAGGGCTAGGGCTAGGGTTAGGGTTAGGGTTAGGGCTAGGGTTAGGGTTAGGGTTAGGGCTAGGGCTACTGCTAGGGCTAGGGCTAGGGCTAGGGCTAGGGTTAGGGTTAGGGTTAGGGTCAGGGCTAGGGTTAGATTTAGGGTTAGGGTTAGAGCTAGACATAGGGTTAGGGCTAGTTCTGGGGTTAGGGTTAGGGCTACGGCTAGGGCTAGAGCTAGAGTAGGGTTAGGGTTAGGGTTTCGGCTAGGGTTAGGTTTAGGGAAGGGTTAGGGTTAGGGCAAGGGCTAGGGCTAGGGCTAGGGCTAGGTTTAGGATTAGGGTTAGGGCTATGGCTAGGGCTAGGGCTGGGGTTAGGTCTAGGATTAGGTTTAGGGTTAGGGTTAGGGTTAGGGTTAGGATTAGTGCTAGGGCTAGGGCTAGGGCAAGGGCTATGGCTAGGGTTAGGGTTAGGGTTAGGGCTAGTGCTAGTTCTAGGGTTAGGGTTAGGGTTAGGGCTAGGGCTAGGGCTAGGGCTAGGGCTAGGGCTAGGGCTATGCCTAGGGTTAGGGTTAGGGCTAGGGCTAGGGCTATGGCTAGGTTTAGATTTAGGGTAGGGCTAGGGTTAGGGTTAGGGCTAGGGTTAGGGTTAGGGTTAGGGCTCGGGATAGGGCTAGCTAGGGCTAGGGTTAGGGTTAGGCTTAGGGTTAGGGTTAGGGCTAGGGCTAGGGTTAGGGTTAGGGCTAGGGCTAGGGCTAGTGTTAGGGTTAGGGCTAGGGCTAGTGTTAGGGTTTGGGTTAGGGTTAGTGTTAGGGCTAGGGTTAGGGATAGGGCTAGGGCTAGGGCTAGGGTTAGGTTTAGGGTTAGGGTTAGGTTAGGGCTAGGGTTAGGTCTAGGGCTAGGGCCAGGGCTAGGGCTAGGGTTAGTGTTAGGGTTAGGGCTAGGGCTAGGGCTAGGGCTAGGGCTACGGCTAGGGTAAGGGTTAGGGTTAGGGCTAGGGCTAGGGCTAGGGTTAGGGTTAGGGTTAGGGCTAGTGCTAGTTTTAGGGTTAGGGTTTGCGTAAGGGATAGGGCTAGGGCTAGGGCTAGGGCTAGGGCTAGGGCTATGGCTAGGGTTAGGGTTAGGGCTAGGGCTAAGGTTAGGGTTAGGGCTAGGGTTAGGGTTAGGGTTAGGGCCAGGGCTAGGGTTAGGGTTAGAGTTAGGCCTAGGTCTAGTGGTAGGGTTTGAGTTAGGGTTAGGGCAAGGGCTAGGGTTAGGGTTAGGGTTAGAGTTAGGGCTAGGGTTAGGGCTAGGGTAAGGGTTAGGGTTAGGGCTATGGCTAGGGCAAGGTCTATGGTTAGGGTTAGGGTTAGGGTTAGGGCTAGTGCTAGTTATAGGGTTAGGGTTAGGGATAGGGCTGGGGCTAGGGCTAGGGCTAGGGCTAGGGTTAGGGTTAGGGTTAGGGTTAGGGTTAGGGCTAGGGCTAGGGCTAGGGTTAGGGTTAGGGCTAGGGCTAGGGTTAGGGTTAGGGTTAGGGTTAGGGCTAGGTTTAGGGATAGGGGTAGGGCTATGGCTAGGGTTAGGTTTAGGGTTAGGGTTAGGGTAGGGCTAGGGTTAGGGCTTGGGCAAGAGTTAGGGCTTGGGTAAGGGATAGGGTTAGTGTTAGGGCTAGGGCTAGGGCCAGGGTTAGGGATAGGATTAGGTTTAGGGTTATGGTTAAGGTTAGGGTTAGGGCTAGGTTAGGGCTAGGATTAGGTTTAGGGTTAGGGTTAGGGTGAGGGTTAGGGTTAGGTCTAGGGCTAGGGCTAGGACAAGGGCTAGGGCTATGGCTAGGGCTAGAACAAGGTTTAGGGTTATGGTTAGGGTTAGGGCAATGGCTCCGGCAAGGGCTAGGGCTAGGGCTAGGGCTAGGGCTAGGGTTAGGGTTATGGTTAGGGCTAGGGCTATGGCTATGGCTATCGTTAGGGTTAGGCTTAGGGAAAGGCTAGGGCTAGGGCTAGAGCTAGAGTTAGGGTTAGGGTTAGGATTTGGGCTAGGGCAAGGGCTAGGGCTAGGGTTAGTGCTAAGGCTAGGTTTAGGTTTAGGGTTAGGGTTAGGGCTAGGGCTAGGGCTAGGGTTAGATTTAGGGCTAGGGCTAGGACTAGGTCTAGGGCTAGCGTTAGGGTTAGGGTTAGGGCTAGGGCTAGAGCTAGGGCTAGGGTTAGGGTTAGGGTTAGAGCTAGGGCTAGGGCTAGGGCTGGTTCTAGGTTTAGGGTTAGGGTTAGGCCTAGGGCTAGGGCTAGGGCTAGGGTTAGAGTTAGCGTTAGGGTAAGGGTTAGGGTTAGGGTTAGACCTAGGGTTAGGGTTAGGGCTAGGGCTAGGGCTAGGGATAGGTTTAGTGCTAGGGATAGTGCTAGGGTTAGGGGTAGTTCTAGGGTTAGGATTAGGGCTAGGGCTAGGGTTAGGATTAGGGCTAGGGTTAGGTTTATGATTAGGGATAGAGCTAGCGCTAGGGCTAGGGCTAGGGTTAGGGTTAGGGCTAGGGCTAGGAATAGGGTTAGGGTTAGGGCTAGGGCTAGGGTTAGGGTTAGGGTTAGTGCTAGGGCTAGGGCAAGGGCTAGGGCTAGGGCTAAGGCTAGGGTTAGGGTTAGGGTTAGTGTTATGCCTAGGGCTAGGGCTAGGGCAAGGCTAGGGTTAGGTTTAGATTTAGGGAAAGGGCTAGTGCTAGGGTTAGGGTTAGTGTTAGGGCAAGGGCTATGGTTAGGGTTAGGGTTAGAGCTAGGGCTAGAGCTAGGGCTAGGGCTAGGGATAGGGCTAGTGAAAGGGTTAGGGTTAGGGCTAGGGCTCGGGTTAGGGTTAGGGTTAGGGCTAGGGCTAGGTTTAGGGCTAGGGTTAGGGTTAGGGCAAGGGCTATGGCTAGGGTTAGGGTTAGGGTTAGGGCTACTGCTAGTTCTAGGGTTAGGGTTAGGCTTAGGGATAGGGCTAGGGCTAGGGCTAGGGCTATGGCTAGGGTTAGGGTTAGGGCAAGGTCTAGGGCCAGGGCTAGGGCTAGTGTTAGGGTTAGGGCTAGGGCTAGGGTTAGGGTTAGGGTTAGGTTTAGTGTTAGGGCTAGGGTTAGGGATAGGGCTAGGGCTAGGGCTAGGGTTAGGTTTAGGGTTATGGTTAGGGTAGAGCTAGGGTTAGGGCTAGGGCTAGGGCCAGGGCTAGGGATAGGGTTAGTGTTAGGGTTAGGGCTAGGGCTAGGACTAGGGCTAGGGTTAGGCTAGCGCTAGTGCTAGGGCTAGGGCTAGGGCTACGGCTAGGGTAAGGTTTAGGGTTAGGGCTAGGGTTAGGGCTAGGGCTAGTGCTAGGGTTAGGGTTAATGTTAGGGTTAGTGCTAGTTCTAGGGTTAGGGTTAGGGTTAGGGATAGGGCTAGGGCTAGGGCTAGGGCTAGGGCTATGGCTAGGGTTAGGGTTAGGGCTAGGGCTAGTGTTAGATTTAGGGCTCGGGTTAGGTTTAGGGTTAGGGCTAGGGCTAGCGCTAGGGCTAGGGCTAGGGTTAGGGTTAGGGCTAGGGCTAGGGATAGGTTTAGGGTTAGGGTAGGGCTAGGGTTAGGGCTAGGGATAGGGCCAGGGCTAGGGCTAGGGTTAGTGTTAGGGTTAGGGCTAGGGCTAGGACTAGGGCTAGGGCTAGGGTTAGGTTAGCGCTAGTGCTAGGGCTAGGGCTAGGGCTAGGGCTACGGCTAGGTTAAGGGTTAGGGTTAGGGTTAGGGCTAGGGCTAGGGCTAGGGTTAGGGTTAGGGTTAGGGTTAGGGCTAGTGCTAGTTCTAGGGTTAGGGTTAGGGTTAGGGATAGGGCTAGGGCTAGGGCTAGGCCTAGGGCTATGGCTAGGGTTAGGGTTAGGGCTAGGGCTAGGGTTAGGGTTAGGGCTAGGGTTAGGGTTAGGGTTAGGGCCAGGGCTAGGGTTAGGTTTAGAGTTAGGCCTAGGGCTAGTGGTAGGGTTAGAGTTAGGGTTAGGGCAAGGGCTAGGGTTAGGGTTAGGGTTAGGGTTAGAGCTAGGGCTAGGGCTAGGGCTAGTGTAAGGGTTAGGATTAGGGCTATGGCTAGGGTTAGGGTTAGGGCTAGGGCTAGGGCTAGGGTTAGGGCTAGGGTTAGGGTTAGGTTTAGGGCCAGGCCTAGGGTTAGGTTTAGAGTTAGGCCTAGGGCTAGTGGTAGGGTTAGAGTTAGGGTTAGGGCAAGGGCTAGGGTTAGGGTTAGGGTTAGGGTTAGAGCTAGGGCTAGGGCTAGGGTTAGGGTTAGGGCTAGGATTAGGGTTAGTGTTAGGGCTAGGGCTAGGGCTAGGGCTAGGGCTAGGGTTAGGGTTAGGGTTAGGGTTAGGGCTAGGGCTAGGGCTAGGATTAGGGTTAGGGCTAGGGGTAGGGTTAGGGTTAGGGTTAGGGTTAGGGTTAGGGTTATGGCTAGGGTTAGGGCTAGGGCTAGGGCTAGGGCTAGGGTTAGGTTTAGGGTTAGGGTTAGGGTTAGGGTAGGGCTAGGGTTAAGGCTAGGGCTAGGGCCAGGGCTAGGGCTAGGGCTAGGGTTAGGGTTAGGGTTAGGGTTAGGGCTAGGGTTAGGGCTAGGGCTAGGGTTAGGTTTAGGGCTAGCGCTAGGGCTAGGGCTGGGGCTACGGCTAGGGTAAGGATTAGGGTTAGGGCTAGAGTTAGGGCTAGGGCTAGGCCTGGGTTAGGTTTAGGGTTAGGGCTAGGTTTAGGGTTATTGCTAGGGTTAAGTTTAGTGTTAGGGTTAGGGCTAGGGCTAGGGCTAGGGCTAGGGCTAGGGTTAGGATTAGGGTTAGGGCTAGGGTTAGGGTTAGGGTTAGGGTTATGTTTAGGGCTAGGGCTAGGCCTAGAGCTACGGTTAGGGTTAGGGATAGGGTTAGGGTTAGGGTTAGTGCTAGGGCTAGGGCTAGGGCTAGGGCTAGGTTTAGGGCTAGGATTATGTTTAGGGTTAGGGTTAGGGTTAGGGCTAGGGCTAGGGCTAGGGCAAGAGCTAGGGCTAGGGTTAGGGTTAGGGTTAGTGTTAGGGCTAGGGCTAGGGCCAGCTTTTGGGATAGGATTAGGTTTAGGGTTATGGTTAAGGTTAGGGTTAGGGCTAGGGTTAGGGCTATGCAAGGGCTAGGGCTAGGGCTAGGACTAGGTCTAGGGCTAGGGTTAGGGTTAGGGCTAGAGCTAGGGCTAGGGTTAGGGTTAGGATTAGGTTTTGTATTAGGGTTAGGGTTAGGGTTAGGGCTAGGGTTAGGTTTAGTGTTAGGGCTAGGGCTAGCGCTAGGGCTAGGGCTAGGGTTAGGGTTCGGGTTAGGGCTAGGGCTAGGGATTGGGTTAGGGTTAGGGCTAGGGCTAGGGTTAGGGTTAGGGTTAGTGCTAGGGCTAGGACTAGGGCTTTGGCTAGGGTTAGGTTTAGGTTTAGGGTTATGGCTAGGGCTAGGGCTAGGGCTAGGGCTAGGGTTAGGGTTAGAGTTAGGGCTAGGGCTAGTGCTAGGGTTAGGGTTAGGGTTAGGGAATGGGCTAGGGTTAGGGTTAGGATTAGAGCTAGGGCTAGGGCTAGGGCTAGGGCTAGGGCTAGGGCTAGGGTAAGGGTTAGGGTTAGGGCTAGGGCTACGGCAAGGGCTATGGCTAGGGTTAGGGTTAGGATTAGGGCTAGTGCTAGTTCTAGGGTTAGGGTTAGGGTTAGGGATAGGGCTAAGGCTAGGGCTAGGGCTAGGGCTAGTGTTAGGGTTAGGGTTAGGGTTAGGGCTAGGGCTAGGGCTAGGGTTAGGGTTAGGACTAGGGCTAGGGTTAGGGCTAGGGTTAGGGTTAGGGTTAGGGTTAAGGCTAGGGTTAGTGCTAGGGCTAGGGCTAGGGCTAGGGTTAGGTTTAGGGTTAGGGTTAGGGTAGGGCTAGGGTTAGGACTTGGGCTAGGTCCAGGGCTAGGGCTAGGGCTAAGGTTAGGGTTAGGGCTAGGGCTAGGTCTAGGATTAGGGTTAGGGTTAGGGCTAGCGCTAGGGCTAGGGCTAGTGCTACCTCTAGGGTAAGGGTTAGGTTTAGGGCTAGGTTTAGGGCTAGGGCTAGGGCTAGGGTTAGGGTTAGGGTTAGGGCTAGGGTTAGGGTTAGGGTTAGGGCTAGGGCTACTGCTAGGGCTAGGGCTAGGGCTAGGGCTAGGGTTAGGGTTAGGGTTAGGGTCAGGGCTAGGGTTAGATTTAGGGTTAGGGTTAGAGCTAGACATAGGGTTAGGGCTAGTTCTGGGGTTAGGGTTAGGGCTACGGCTAGGGCTAGAGCTAGAGTAGGGTTAGGGTTAGGGTTTCGGCTAGGGTTAGGTTTAGGGAAGGGTTAGGGTTAGGGCAAGGGCTAGGGCTAGGGCTAGGGCTAGGTTTAGGATTAGGGTTAGGGCTATGGCTAGGGCTAGGGCTGGGGTTAGGTCTAGGATTAGGTTTAGGGTTAGGGTTAGGGTTAGGGTTAGGATTAGTGCTAGGGCTAGGGCTAGGGCAAGGGCTATGGCTAGGGTTAGGGTTAGGGTTAGGGCTAGTGCTAGTTCTAGGGTTAGGGTTAGGGTTAGGGCTAGGGCTAGGGCTAGGGCTAGGGCTAGGGCTAGGGCTATGCCTAGGGTTAGGGTTAGGGCTAGGGCTAGGGCTATGGCTAGGTTTAGATTTAGGGTAGGGCTAGGGTTAGGGTTAGGGCTAGGGTTAGGGTTAGGGTTAGGGCTCGGGATAGGGCTAGCTAGGGCTAGGGTTAGGGTTAGGCTTAGGGTTAGGGTTAGGGCTAGGGCTAGGGTTAGGGTTAGGGCTAGGGCTAGGGCTAGTGTTAGGGTTAGGGCTAGGGCTAGTGTTAGGGTTTGGGTTAGGGTTAGTGTTAGGGCTAGGGTTAGGGATAGGGCTAGGGCTAGGGCTAGGGTTAGGTTTAGGGTTAGGGTTAGGTTAGGGCTAGGGTTAGGTCTAGGGCTAGGGCCAGGGCTAGGGCTAGGGTTAGTGTTAGGGTTAGGGCTAGGGCTAGGGCTAGGGCTAGGGCTACGGCTAGGGTAAGGGTTAGGGTTAGGGCTAGGGCTAGGGCTAGGGTTAGGGTTAGGGTTAGGGCTAGTGCTAGTTTTAGGGTTAGGGTTTGCGTAAGGGATAGGGCTAGGGCTAGGGCTAGGGCTAGGGCTAGGGCTATGGCTAGGGTTAGGGTTAGGGCTAGGGCTAAGGTTAGGGTTAGGGCTAGGGTTAGGGTTAGGGTTAGGGCCAGGGCTAGGGTTAGGGTTAGAGTTAGGCCTAGGTCTAGTGGTAGGGTTTGAGTTAGGGTTAGGGCAAGGGCTAGGGTTAGGGTTAGGGTTAGAGTTAGGGCTAGGGTTAGGGCTAGGGTAAGGGTTAGGGTTAGGGCTATGGCTAGGGCAAGGTCTATGGTTAGGGTTAGGGTTAGGGTTAGGGCTAGTGCTAGTTATAGGGTTAGGGTTAGGGATAGGGCTGGGGCTAGGGCTAGGGCTAGGGTTAGGGTTAGGGTTAGGGTTAGGGTTAGGGCTAGGGCTAGGGCTAGGGTTAGGGTTAGGGCTAGGGCTAGGGTTAGGGTTAGGGTTAGGGTTAGGGCTAGGTTTAGGGATAGGGGTAGGGCTATGGCTAGGGTTAGGTTTAGGGTTAGGGTTAGGGTAGGGCTAGGGTTAGGGCTTGGGCAAGAGTTAGGGCTTGGGTAAGGGATAGGGTTAGTGTTAGGGCTAGGGCTAGGGCCAGGGTTAGGGATAGGATTAGGTTTAGGGTTATGGTTAAGGTTAGGGTTAGGGCTAGGTTAGGGCTAGGATTAGGTTTAGGGTTAGGGTTAGGGTGAGGGTTAGGGTTAGGTCTAGGGCTAGGGCTAGGACAAGGGCTAGGGCTATGGCTAGGGCTAGAACAAGGTTTAGGGTTATGGTTAGGGTTAGGGCAATGGCTCCGGCAAGGGCTAGGGCTAGGGCTAGGGCTAGGGCTAGGGTTAGGGTTATGGTTAGGGCTAGGGCTATGGCTATGGCTATCGTTAGGGTTAGGCTTAGGGAAAGGCTAGGGCTAGGGCTAGAGCTAGAGTTAGGGTTAGGGTTAGGATTTGGGCTAGGGCAAGGGCTAGGGCTAGGGTTAGTGCTAAGGCTAGGTTTAGGTTTAGGGTTAGGGTTAGGGCTAGGGCTAGGGCTAGGGCTAGGGTTAGATTTAGGGCTAGGGCTAGGACTAGGTCTAGGGCTAGCGTTAGGGTTAGGGTTAGGGCTAGGGCTAGAGCTAGGGCTAGGGTTAGGGTTAGGGTTAGAGCTAGGGCTAGGGCTAGGGCTGGTTCTAGGTTTAGGGTTAGGGTTAGGGCTAGGGCTAGGGCTAGGGCTAGGGTTAGAGTTAGCGTTTGGGTAAGGGTTAGGGTTAGGGTTAGACCTAGGGTTAGGGTTAGGGCTAGGGCTAGGGCTAGGGATAGGTTTAGTGCTAGGGATAGTGCTAGGGTTAGGGGTAGTTCTAGGGTTAGGATTAGGGCTAGGGCTAGGGTTAGGATTAGGGCTAGGGTTAGGTTTATGATTAGGGATAGAGCTAGCGCTAGGGCTAGGGCTAGGGTTAGGGTTAGGGCTAGGGCTAGGAATAGGGTTAGGGTTAGGGCTAGGGCTAGGGTTAGGGTTAGGGTTAGTGCTAGGGCTAGGGCAAGGGCTAGGGCTAGGGCTAAGGCTAGGGTTAGGGTTAGGGTTAGTGTTATGCCTAGGGCTAGGGCTAGGGCAAGGCTAGGGTTAGGTTTAGATTTAGGGAAAGGGCTAGTGCTAGGGTTAGGGTTAGTGTTAGGGCAAGGGCTAGGGTTAGGGTTAGGGTTAGAGCTAGGGCTAGAGCTAGGGCTAGGGCTAGGGATAGGGCTAGTGAAAGGGTTAGGGTTAGGGCTAGGGCTCGGGTTAGGGTTAGGGTTAGGGCTAGGGCTAGGTTTAGGGCTAGGGTTAGGGTTAGGGCAAGGGCTATGGCTAGGGTTAGGGTTAGGGTTAGGGCTACTGCTAGTTCTAGGGTTAGGGTTAGGGTTAGGGATAGGGCTAGGGCTAGGGCTAGGGCTAGGGCTATGGCTAGGGTTAGGGTTAGGGCAAGGGCTAGGGCCAGGGCTAGGGCTAGTGTTAGGGTTAGGGCTAGGGCTAGGGTTAGGGTTAGGGTTAGGTTTAGTGTTAGGGCTAGGGTTAGGGATAGGGCTAGGGCTAGGGCTAGGGTTAGGTTTAGGGTTATGGTTAGGGTAGAGCTAGGGTTAGGGCTAGGGCTAGGGCCAGGGCTAGGGATAGGGTTAGTGTTAGGGTTAGGGCTAGGGCTAGGACTAGGGCTAGGGTTAGGCTAGCGCTAGTGCTAGGGCTAGGGCTAGGGCTACGGCTAGGGTAAGGTTTAGGGTTAGGGCTAGGGTTAGGGCTAGGGCTAGTGCTAGGGTTAGGGTTAATGTTAGGGTTAGTGCTAGTTCTAGGGTTAGGGTTAGGGTTAGGGATAGGGCTAGGGCTAGGGCTAGGGCTAGGGCTATGGCTAGGGTTAGGGTTAGGGCTAGGGCTAGTGTTAGATTTAGGGCTCGGGTTAGGTTTAGGGTTAGGGCTAGGGCTAGCGCTAGGGCTAGGGCTAGGGTTAGGGTTAGGGCTAGGGCTAGGGATAGGTTTAGGGTTAGGGTAGGGCTAGGGTTAGGGCTAGGGATAGGGCCAGGGCTAGGGCTAGGGTTAGTGTTAGGGTTAGGGCTAGGGCTAGGACTAGGGCTAGGGCTAGGGTTAGGTTAGCGCTAGTGCTAGGGCTAGGGCTAGGGCTAGGGCTACGGCTAGGTTAAGGGTTAGGGTTAGGGTTAGGGCTAGGGCTAGGGCTAGGGTTAGGGTTAGGGTTAGGGTTAGGGCTAGTGCTAGTTCTAGGGTTAGGGTTAGGGTTAGGGATAGGGCTAGGGCTAGGGCTAGGCCTAGGGCTATGGCTAGGGTTAGGGTTAGGGCTAGGGCTAGGGTTAGGGTTAGGGCTAGGGTTAGGGTTAGGGTTAGGGCCAGGGCTAGGGTTAGGTTTAGAGTTAGGCCTAGGGCTAGTGGTAGGGTTAGAGTTAGGGTTAGGGCAAGGGCTAGGGTTAGGGTTAGGGTTAGGGTTAGAGCTAGGGCTAGGGCTAGGGCTAGTGTAAGGGTTAGGGTTAGGGCTATGGCTAGGGTTAGGGTTAGGGCTAGGGCTAGGGCTAGGGTTAGGGCTAGGGTTAGGGTTAGGTTTAGGGCCAGGCCTAGGGTTAGGTTTATAGTTAGGCCTAGGGCTAGTGGTAGGGTTAGAGTTAGGGTTAGGGCAAGGGCTAGGGTTAGGGTTAGGGTTAGTGCTAGGGCTAGGGCTAGGGCTAGTGTAAGGGTTAGGGTTAGGGCTATGGCTAGGGCAAATCTGTGGTTAGGGTTAGGGTTAGGGTTAGGGCTAGTGCTAGTTTTAGGGTTAGGGTTAGGGTTAGGGATAGGGCTAGAGCTAGGGCTAGGGCTAGGGTTAGGGTTAGGGTTAGGGCTAGGGCTAGGGCTAGGGTTAGGGTTAGGGCTAGGGCTAGGGTTAGGGTTAGGGTTAGGGTTAGGGCTAGGGTTAGGGCTAGGGCTAGGGCTATGGCTAGGGTTAGGTTTAGGGTTAGGGTTAGGGTAGGGCTAGGGTTAGGGCTTGGGCAAGAGTTAGGGCTAGGGTTAGGGATAGGGTTAGTGTTAGGGCTAGGGCTAGGGCCAGGGTTAGGGATAGGATTAGGTTTAGGGTTATGGTTAAGGTTAGGGTTAGAGCTAGGGTTAGGGCTAGGATTAGGTTTAGGGTTAGGGTTAGGGTGAGGGTTAGGGTTAGGTCTAGGGCTAGGGCTAGGGCAAGGGCTAGGGCTATGGCTAGGGCTAGAACAAGGTTTAGGGTTATGGTTAGGGTTAGGGCAAGGGCTCCGGCAAGGGCTAGGGCTAGCGCTAGGGCTAGGGCTAGGGTTAGGGTTATGGTTAGGGCTAGGGCTATGGCTATGGCTAGGGCTAGAGTTAGGGTTAGGGTGAGGATTTGGGCTAGGGCAAGGGCTAGGGCTAGGGTTAGTGCTAAGGGTAGGTTTAGGTTTAGGGTTAGGGTCAGGGCTAGGGCTAGGGCTAGGGCTAGGGCTAGGGTTAGATTTAGGGCTAGGGCTAGGACTAGGGCTAGGTCTAGCGTTAGGGTTAGGGTTAGGACTAGGGCTAGAGCTAGGGCTAGGGTTAGGGTTAGGGTTAGAGCTAGGGCTAGGGCTAGGGCTAGGGCTGGGTCTAGGTTTAGGGTTAGGGTTAGGGCTAGGGCTAGGCTAGGGCTAGGGTTAGGGTTAGCGTTAGGGTAAGGGTTAGGGTTAGGGTTAGACCTAGTGTT
>OX463236.1:55038324-55040824 GCA_949820135.1 Sylvilagus floridanus
AGGGCTAGGGTTAGAGTTAGGGTTAGGGTTAGGGTTAGGGCTAGGGCTAGCGCTAGGGCTAGGGCTAGGGTTAGGGTTAGGGATAGGGCTAGGGCAAGGGTTAGGGTTATGGTTAGGGTTAGGGCTAGGGCTAGGGCTAGGGTTAGGGTTAGGGCTAGGGCTAGGGCTAGGTTTAGGGTTATGGTTAGTGTTAGGGCTAGGGCTAGGGCAAGGGCTAGGGCTAGGGCTAGGGTTAGTGCTAGGGTTAGGGTTAGGGTTAGGGCTAGGGCTAGGGCTAGGGCTATGGTTAGGGTTAGTGTTAGAACTAGGGCTAGGTCTAGGGCTAGGTCTAGGGTTAGGGTTAGGGTTAGGGTTAGGGCTAGGTCTTGGGCTAGGCCTAGGGTTAGGGTTAGGGTTAGGGTTAGGGCTAGGGCAAGTGTAAGGGCTAGGGCTTGGGTTAGGGAAAGGGCTATGTTTAGCGTTAGGGTTAGGTTTAGGGCTATGGCTAGGGCTAGGGCTAGGGTTAGGGTTAGGGCTAGGGCTAGGGCTAGGGTTAGGGTTAAAATTAGGGCTAGGGCTAGAGTTAGGGCTAGGGTTAGGGTTAGAGTTAGGGCTAGGGCTAGGGCTAGAGCTAGGGCTAGGTTTAGGGTTAGGATTAGGGCTAGGGCTAGGGCTAGGGCTGGGTCTGGGGCTAGGGCTATGGTTATGGTTAGGGTTAGAGCTAGGGCTAGGGCTAGGGCTAGGGCTAGGTTTAGGGTTAGGGCTAGTGCTAGGGCTAGGGCTAGGGCTACGGCTAGGGTAAGGGTTAGGGTTAGGGCTAGGGTTAGGGCTAGGGCTAGGGCTAGGGTTAGGGTTAGGGTTAGGGCTAGGGTTATGGTTAGGGTTAGGGCTAGGGCTACTGCTAGGGCTAGGGCTAGGGCTAGGGATAGGGATAGGGATAGGGTTAGGGTTAGGGTTCGGGCTAGGGTTAGGGTTAGGGTTAGGGCTAGGGCTAGCGCTAGGGTTAGGAATAGGGTTAGGGCTAGGGTTAGGGTTAGGGTTAGGGTTAGGGTTAGGGCTAGGGCTAGCGCTAGGGCTAGGGCTAGGGCTAGGGTTAGGGTTAGGGATGGGCTAGGGCAAGGGTTAGGGTTATGGTTAGGGTTAGGGCTAGGGTCAGATTTAAGGTTAGGGTTAGGGCTAGACCTAGGGTTAAGGCTAGGTCTGGGGTTAGGGTTAGGGCTACGGCTAGGGCTAGGGCTAGAGTAGGGTTAGTGTTAGGGTTGGGGCTAGGGTTAGATTTAAGGTTAGGGTTAGGGCTAGACCTAGGGTTAAGGCTAGGTCTGGGGTTAGGGTTAGGGCTAAGGCTAGGGCTAGGGCTAGAGTAGGGTTAGATTTAGGGTTGGGGCTAGGGTTAGGTTTAGGGTAGGGTTAGGGTAGGGCATGGGCTAGGGCTAGGGCTAGGGCTAGGGCTAGGGTTAGGATTAGGGTTAGGGCTAGGGCTAGGGCTAGGGCTAGGGTTAGGTCTAGGATTAGGTTTAGGGTTAGGGCTAGGGTTAGGTTTAGGGTTAGGGCTAGGGCTAGGCCTAGGGCAAGGGCTATGGCTAGGGTTAGGGTTAGGGCTAGTGCTAGTTCTAGGGTTAGGGTTAGAGTTAGGGTTAGGTTTAGGGCTAGGGCTAGGGCTAGGGCTAGGGCTAGGGCTAGGGATAGGTTTAGGGCTAGGGCTAGGGCTAGGGTTAGGGCTAGTGCTAGGTTTAGGGTTAGGGCTAGGGCTAGCGCTAGGGCTAGGGCTAGGGTTAGGGTTAGGGTTAGGACTAGGGCTAGGGATAGGGTTAGGGTTAGGGCTAGGGCTAGGGTTAGGGTTAGGGTTAGTGCTATGGCTAGGGCTAGGGCTAGGGCTAGGGTTAGGTTTAGGGTTAGGGTTAGTGCTAGTTCTAGGGTTAGGGTTAGAGTTAGGGTTATTGTTAGGGCTAGGGCTAGGGCTAGGGCTATGGCTAGGGTTAGGGTTAGGGCTAGCGCTAATGTTAGGGTTAGGGCTAGGGTTAGGGTTAGGGTTAGGGCTAGGGCTAGGGCTAGTGCTAGGGCTAGGGTTAGGCTTAGTGTTATGGTTAGGGCTAGGGCTAGGGCTAGGGTTAGGGTTAGGGCTAGGTCTAGGGCTAGGGTTAGGGTTAGGGCTGGGTTAGGGTTAGGGTTAGGGTTAGGGTTAGGGTTAGTGTTAGGGCTAGGGTTAGGGATAGGGCTAGGGCTAGGGCTAAGGTTAGGATTAGGGTTAGGGTTAGGGTAGGGCTAGGGTTAGGGCTAGGGCTAGGGCCAGGGCTACGGCTAGGGTTAGGCTTAGGGTTAGGGCTAGGGCTAGGGCTAGGGCTGGGTCTAGGTTTAGGGTTAGGGTTAGGGTTAGAGCTAGGGCTAGGTCTAGGTCTAGGGCTAGGGCTAGGGTTAGGGTTAGGGTTAGGTTAAGCGTTAGGGTTAGGGTTAGAGCTAGGGTTAGCGGTAGGGCTAGGGCTAGGGCTAGGGATAGGTTTAGAGCTAGGGCTAGGGCTAGGGC
>OX463236.1:55063324-55073324 GCA_949820135.1 Sylvilagus floridanus
AGGGTTATGGTTAGGTTTAGTGCAAGGGCTAGGGCAAGGGCTAGGGCTAGGGCTAGGGCTAGGCCTAGGGTTAGGGTTAGGGTTAGGGCTAGGTCTAGGGCAAGGGCAAGGGCTAGGGCTAGGGCTAGGTCTAGGTTTAGTGTTATGGTTAGGCGTAGGGCAAGGGCTAGGGCAAGGGTAGGGATAGGGTTAGGGCTAGGGCTAGGGTTAGGGTTAGGGCTAGGGCTAGGGCTAGGGATAGGTTTAGGGTTAGGTCTAGGGCTAGGGCTACGGCTAGTGTTAGCGTTAGGGTTAGGCCTAGGGCTAGTGCTAGGGTTAGGTTTAGGTTTAGGGCTAGGGCTAGGGTTAGGGTTAGGGTTAGGGTTAGGGTTAGAGCTAGTGCTAGGGCTAGGGCTAGGGCTAGGGCTAGGGCTAGGGTAAGCGTTAGGGTTAGGGCTAGTGCTAGGGTTAGGGTTAGGGTTAGGGCTAGGGCTAGGGTTAGGTCTAGCGTTAGGGTTAGGGTTAGGGTTAGGGTAGGGCTAGGGCTAGGGCTAGTGTTAGGGCAAGGATTAGGTTTAGGGTTAGGGTTAGGATTAGGGCTAGGGTTAGGGTTAGGGTTAGGGCTAGGGCTACTGCTATGGCTAGGGCAAGGGCTAGTGTTTGGGTTAGGGTTAGGGTTAGGGGTAGGGTTAGGGTTAGGGTAGGGTTAGGGTTAGGTTTAGGGCAAGGGCTAGGGCTAGGGTTAGGGTTAGGGTTAGGGCTAGGGCTAGGGTTAGGGCTAGCGTTAGGTTTTGGTTTAGGGCTAGGGCTAGGGCTAGGGCTAGGGGTAGTTTTAGGGCTAGGATTAGGTTTAGGGTTAGGGTTAGAGTAGGGTTAGGGCTAGGGTTAGGGTTACGGTTAGGGCTATGGCTACTGCTAGGTCTAGGGCTAGGAATAGGGTTATGGTTAGGGTTAGGTCTAATGTTAGGTTAGGGTAGGGTTAGGGTTAGGGCTAGGGCTAGGGCTAGGTTTAGGGCTAGGATTATGTTTAGGGTTGGGTTAGAGTTAGGGTTAGGGCTAGGGTTAGGGTTAGGGTAGGGTTATGGTTAGGGCTAGGGCTAGGGCTACGGCTAGGGTTAGGGTTAGGGCTAGCGCTAGGGCTAGGGCTAGGGCTACGGCTAGGGTAAGGGTTAGGGTTAGGGCTAGGGTTAGGGCTAGGGCTCGGGCTAGGGTTAGGGTTAGGGTTAGGGTTAGGGCTAGGGTTAGGATTAGGGCTAGGGTTAAGTTTAGTGTTAGGGTTATGGCTAGGGCTAGGGCTAGGGCTAGGGCTAGCGCTAGGGCTAGGATTAGGGTTAGGGCTAGGGTTAGGGTTACGGTTAATGTTAGGGCTAGGGCTAGCGCTAGGGCTAGGGCTAGGGTTAGGTTTAGGGATAGGGCTAGGACAAGGGTTAGGGTTATGGTTATGGTTAGGGCTAGGGCTAGGGCAAGGGCTAGGGCTAGGGCTAGGGTTAGGTCTAGGGTTAGGGTAGGGTTAGGGTTAGGGCTAGGGCTAGGGTTAGGGTTAGGGTTAGAACTAGGGCTAGGTCTAGGGCTAGGTCTAGGGTTAGGGTTAGGTTTAGGGTTAGGGCTAGGGCTTGGGATAGGGCTAGGGTTAGGGTTAGGTTTAGGGTTAGGGCTAGGGTAAGGGCTAGGGCTTGGGTTAGGGAAAAGGCTATGTTTAGCGTTAGGGTTAGGGTTAGGGCTATGGCTAGGGCTAGGGCTAGGGTTAGGGTTAGGGCTAGGGCTAGGGCATGTCTAGGGCTAGGGCTAGGGTTAGGGTTAAAGTTAGGGCTAGGGCTAGAGTTAGGGCTAGGGTTAGGGTTAGGGTTAGGGCTAGGGCTAGGGGTAGGGCTAGGTCTAGGGTTAGGGTTAGGGTTAGGGTTAGGGTTAGGGCTAGGGCTAGGGCTAGGGCTAGGGTTAGGGTTAGGGTTAGGGTTAGGTTTAGAGCTAGGGCTAGGGCTAGGGCTAGGGCTAGGGATAGGGCTAGAGCTAGGGATAGGTTTAGGGCTTGGGCTAGGGCTAGGGCTAGGGCTAGTGTTAGCGTTAGGGTTAGGGTTAGGGTTAGGGTTAGGGCAAGGGTTAGGGCTAGGGTTAGGGTTAGGGTTAGGGCTAGGGCTATGGTTAGGGCTAGCGTTAATGTTAGGGTTAGGGCTAGGGGTAGGGCTAGGGCTAGGGGTAGTGTTAGGGCTAGGATTAGGTTTAGGTTTAGGGTTAGGGTTAGGGTTAGGGCTAGGGTTAGGGTTAGGCTTAGAGCTAGGGCTATGGCTACTGCTAGGGCTAAGGCTAGGGCTAGGGTTAGGGTTAGGGCTAGGGCTAGGGCTAGGGATAGGTTTAGGGTAGGCTAGGGCTAGGGCTAGGGCTAGTGTTAGCGTTAGCGTTAGGGCTAGGGTTAGCTTTAGGGCTAGGGCTAGGGTAGGGTTAGGGCTATGGTTAGGGTTAGTGTTAGGGTTAGTGCTAGGGCTAGGGCTAGGGCTGGGGCTAGGGTTAGGGTTAGGGTTAGGGCTAGGGCTAGTGCTAGGGTTAGGGTTAGGTTTAGGGCAAGGGCTAAGGTTAGGGTTAGGGTTAAAGCTAGGGCTAGGGGTAGGGCTAGGGCTAGATTAAGGGTTAGGGTTAGGGCTAGGGCTAGGGTAAGAGTTAGGGTTAGAGCTAGGGCTAGGGTTAGGTCTAGGGTTAGGGTTAGGGTTAGGGCTAGGGTTAGGGTTAGGGTTATGGCTAGGGCTACGGCTAGGGCTAGGGTTAGGGCTAGGGTTAGGGTTAGGTTTAGGGCTAGGGTTAGGGTTAGGGTAGGGTTAGGGTTAGGGCTAGGGCTAGGGCTAGGTTTAGGACTAGGATTATGTTTAGGGTTAGGGTTAGGTTTAGGGTTAGGGCTAGGGCTAGGGCAAGGGCTAGGGCTAGGGTTAGGGTTAGGGTTAGGGCTAGGGCTAGGGCTAGGGCTAGGGCTAGGGTGAGGGTTAGGGTTAGGGTTAGGGCTAGTGCTAGGGCCAGGGATAGGAATAGGATTAGGTTTAGGGTTATGGTAGGGTTAGAGTTAGTGCTAGGGTTAGGGCTAGTGCAAGGGCTAGGGCTAGGGCTAGGGCTAGGGCTAGGACTAGGGCTAGGGCTTGGGTTCGGGTTAGGGTTAGGGCTAGGGCTAGGGCTAGGGCAAGGGCTAGGATTAGGTTTAGGGTTAGGGTTAGGGTGAGGGTTGGGATTAGGGCTACGGCTAGGTCTAGGGCAAGGGCTAGGGCTAGGGCTAGGGCTAGGGCTAGGTTTAGGGTTATGGTTATGGTTAGTGCAAGGGCTAGGGCAAGGGCTAGGGCTAGTTCTAGGGCTAGGGCTAGGGTTAGGGTTAGGGTTAGGGCTAGGTCTAGGGCAAGGGCAAGGGCTAGGGCTAGGGCTCGGGCTAGGTTTAGTGTTATGGTTAGGGGTAGGGCAAGGGCTAGGGCAAGGGCTAGGGATAGGGTTAGGTCTAGGGCTAGGGTTAGGGTTAGGGCTAGGGCTAGGGCTAGGGATAGGTTTAGGGCTAGGGATAGGGCTAGGGCTACGGCTAGTGTTAGCGTTAGGGTTAGGCCTAGGGCTAGTGCTAGGGTTAGGTTTAGGGTTAGGGCTAGGGCTAGGGTTAGGGTTAGGGTTAGAGCTAGGGCTAGGGCTAGGGCTAGGGCTAGGGTAAGCGTTAGGGTTAGGGCTATGGCTAGGGTTAGGGTTAGGGTTAGGGCTAGGTGTAGGGTTAGGTCTAGGGTTAGGGTTAGAGTTAGGGTAGGGCTAGGGCTAGGGCTAGTGTTAGGGCAAGGATTAGGTTTAGGGTTAGGGTTAGGGTTAGGTCTAGGGTTAGGGTTAGGGTTAGGGCTAGGGCTACTGCTAGGGCTAGGGCAAGGGCTAGTGTTTGGTTAGGGTTAGGGTTAGGGGTAGGGTTAGGGTTAGGGTAAGGTTAGGGTTAGGTTTAGGGCAAGGGCTAGGGCTAGGGCTAGGGCTAAGGTTAGGGCTAGGGCTAGGGTTAGGGCTAGCGTTAGGGTTAGAGTTAAGGCTAGGGCTAGGGCTAGGGCTAGGGGTAGTGTTAGGGCTAGGATTAGGTTTAGGGTTAGGGTTAGGGTTATGGTTAGGGCTAGGGTTAGGGTTAGGTTTAGGGCTAGGGCTAGGGTTAGGGCTAGCGTTAGGTTTTGGTTTAGGGCTAGGGCTAGGGCTAGGGCTAGGGGTAGTGTTAGGGCTAGGATTAGGTTTAGGGTTAGGGTTAGAGTAGGGTTAGGGCTAGGGTTAGGGTTACGGTTAGGGCTATGGCTACTGCTAGATCTAGGGCTAGTGCTAGGGTTATGGTTAGGGTTAGGGCTAATGTTAGGTTAGGGTAGGGTTAGGGTTAGGGCTAGGGCTAGGGATAGGTTTAGGGCTAGGATTATGTTTAGGGTTAGGGTTAGGGTTAGGGTTAGGGCTAGGGTTAGGGTTAGGGTAGGTTTATGGTTAGGGCTAGGGCTAGGGATAGGGTTAGGTTTAGGGCTAGGATTATGTTTAGGGTTAGGGTTAGGGTTAGGGCTAGGGCTAGGGCTAGGGCAAGGGCTAGGGCTAGGGTTAGGGTTAGGGTTAGTGTTAGGGCTAGAGCTAGGGCCAGGTTTAGGGATAGGATTAGGTTTAGGTTTATGGTTAACGTTAGGGTTAGGGCTAGGGTTAGGGCTACTGCAAGGGCTAGGGCTAGGGCTAGGACTAGGTCTAGGGCTATGGTTAGGGTTAGGGTTAGGGCTAGGGCTAGGGCTAGGGTGAGGACTAGATTTGGTTTAGGTTTTGGATTAGGGTGAGGGTTAGGGTTAGGTCTAGGGCTAGGGCTAGGGCAAGGGCTAGGGCTAGAGCTAGGGCTAGAACTAGGTTTAGGGTTATGGTTAGTGTTAGGGCAAGGGATGCGGCAAGGGCTATGGCTAGGGCTAGGTCTATGGATAGGGTTAGGCTTAGGGTTAGGGCTAGGGCCAGGGCTAGGGCTAGGGTTAGGGTTAGGGTTAGGGTTAGGTCTAGGGCAAGGGCTAGGGCTAGGGTTAGTGCTAGGGCTAGGTTTAGGTTTAGGGTTAGGGTTAGGGCTATGGCTATGGCTAGGGCTAGGGCTAGGGTTAGATTTAGGGCTAGGGCTAGGGCTAGGGCTAGGGCTAGTGCTAGGTTTAGGGTTAGGGCTAGGGCTAGGGTTAGGGTTAGGGCTAGGATTAGGTTTAGGGCTAGGGCTAGGGCTAGGGCTAGGGCTAGGGCTACGGTTAGGGTTAGGGTTAGGGCTAGGGCTAGGGATAGGGTTAGGGTTAGGGCTAGGGCTAGGGTTAGGGTTAGGGTTAGTGCTAGGGCTAGGGCTAGGGCTAGGGCTATGGTTAGGGTTAGGGTTAGGGCTAGGGCTAGGGCTAGGGCTAGGGTTAGGGCAAGGGCTAGGGTTAGGTTAAGGGTTAGAGCTAGGGCTAGGGCTAGGGCTAGGGTAAGGGTTAGGGTTAGGGCTAGGGCTAGGGTTAGGGTTAGGGTTAGGGCTAGGGCTAGGTTTAGGGGTAGGGTTAGGGTTTGGGCCTGGGCTAGGGCTAGGGCTAGGGCTAGGGCTAGGGCCAGGTTTAGGCCTAGGGCTAGTGTTAGGTGTAGGGTTGGGGTTAGAGTTAGGGCTAGCGCTAGGGCTAGGGCTAGGGCTAGGGTTAGGGTTAGGGCTAGGGCTAGGGCTATGGCTAGGGTTAGGGTTAGGTCTAGGGCTAGGGCTAGGGCTAGGGCTAGGGAAAGGTTTAGGGCTAAGGCTAGGGCTAGGGCTAGGGCTAGTGTTAGCGTTAGCGTTAGGGTTAGGGTTAGGTTTAGTGCTAGGGCTAGGGTAGGGTTAGGGCTATGGTTAGTGTTAGGGTTAGTGCTAGGGCTAGGGCTAGGGTTAAGGTTAGGGTTAGGGCTAGGGCTAGTGCTAGGGTTAGGGTTAGGGTTAGGACAAGGGCTAAGGTTAGGGTTAGGGTTAGAACTAGGGCTAGGTCTAGGGCTAGGGCTAGGGCTAGGGTAAGGGTTAGGGTTAGGGCTAGGGCTAGGGTTAGGGTTAGGGTTAGGGCTAGGGCTAGGGTTAGGTCTAGGGTTAGGGTTAGGGTTAGGGCTAGGGCTAGGGCTAGGGCTAGGGCTAGGGCTAGGGCTACTGTTATGGCTAGGATTAGGTTTAGGGTTAGGGTTAGGGTTAGGGCTAGGGTTAGGGTTAGGGTTAGAGCTAGGGCTACGGCTAGGGCTAGGGCTAGGGCTAGGGTTAGGGTTAGGGTTAGGGCTAGGGTTAGGGCTAGGATAGGGTTAGGGTTAGGGCTAGGGCTAGGGCTAGGGTTAGGACTAGGATTATGTTTAGGGTTAGGGTTAGGGTTAGGGTTAGGGCTAGGGCTAGGGCTAGGGCAAGGGCTAGGGCTAGCGTTAGTGTTAGGGTTAGGGATAGGGCTAGGGCTAGGGCCAGGGCTAGGGCTAGGGTTAGCGTTAGGGTTAGGGTTAGGGCTAGGCCTAGGGCCAGGGTTAGGGATAGGATTAGGTTTAGCGTTATGTATAGGGTTAGAGTTAGGGCTAGGGTTAGGGCTAGTGCAAGGGCTAGGGCTAGGGCTAGGACTAGGTCTAGGGCTAGGGTTAGGGTTAGGTTAGGGCTAGGGCTATGGCTAGGGTTGGGGCTACGATTAGGTTTAGGGTTAGGGTTAGGGTGAGGGTTAGGGTTAGGGCTAGGGCTAGGTCTAGGGCTAGGGCTAGGGCAAGGTTTAGGGTTATGGTTAGGGTTAGGGCAAGGGCTAGGGCAAGGGCTATTGCTAGGTCTAGGGCTAGGGCTAGGGTTAGGGTTAGGGTTAGGGCTAGGTCTAGGGCAAGGCCTAGGGCTAGGGCTAAGGCTAGGGCTAGGTTTAGTGTTATGGTTAGGGTTATGGCAAGGGCTAGGGCAAGGGCTAGGGCTAGTGCTAGGGCTAGGGTTAGGTTTAGGGCTAGGGCTAGGGTAGGGCTAGGGATAGGTTTAGGGCGAAGGCTAGGGCTAGGGCTAGGGCTAGTGTTAGCGTTAGCGTTAGGGTTAGGGTTGGGTTTAGGGCTAGGGCTAGGTTAGGAGTAGGTCTAGGGTTAGTGTTAGGGTTAGGGTTAGTTCTAGGGCTTGGGATAGGGCTAGGGCTAGGGTTAGGGTTAGGGTTAGGTCTAGGGCTAGTGCTAGGGTTAGGGTTAGGGTTAGGGCTAGGGCTAAGGTTTGGGTTAGGGTTAGAGCTAGGGCTAGGGTAGGGCTAGGGCTAGGGCTAGGGCTAGGGTAAGGGTTAGGGTTAGGGCTAGGGCTAAGGTTAGGGTTAGGGTTAGGGCTAGGGCTAGGGTTAGGTCTAGGGTTAGGGTTAGGGTTAGGGCTAGGGCTAGGGCTAGGGCTAGGGCTAGGGCTAGGGCTAAGGTTAGGGTTATGGTTAGGGCTAGGGCTAGGGCTAGGGTGAGGACTAGATTTGGTTTAGGTTTTGGATTAGGGTGAGGGTTAGGGTTAGGTCTAGGGCTAGGGCTAGGGCAAGGGCTAGGGCTAGAGCTAGGGCTAGAACTAGGTTTAGGGTTATGGTTAGTGTTAGGGCAAGGGATGCGGCAAGGGCTATGGCTAGGGCTAGGTCTATGGATAGGGTTAGGCTTAGGGTTAGGGCTAGGGCCAGGGCTAGGGCTAGGGTTAGGGTTAGGGTTAGGGTTAGGTCTAGGGCAAGGGCTAGGGCTAGGGTTAGTGCTAGGGCTAGGTTTAGGTTTAGGGTTAGGGTTAGGGCTATGGCTATGGCTAGGGCTAGGGCTAGGGTTAGATTTAGGGCTAGGGCTAGGGCTAGGGCTAGGGCTAGTGCTAGGTTTAGGGTTAGGGCTAGGGCTAGGGTTAGGGTTAGGGCTAGGATTAGGTTTAGGGCTAGGGCTAGGGCTAGGGCTAGGGCTAGGGCTACGGTTAGGGTTAGGGTTAGGGCTAGGGCTAGGGATAGGGTTAGGGTTAGGGTTAGGGCTAGGGCTAGGGTTAGGGTTAGGGTTAGTGCTAGGGCTAGGGCTAGGGCTAGGGCTATGGTTAGGGTTAGGGTTAGGGCTAGGGCTAGGGCTAGGGCTAGGGTTAGGGCAAGGGCTAGGGTTAGGTTAAGGGTTAGAGCTAGGGCTAGGGCTAGGGCTAGGGTAAGGGTTAGGGTTAGGGCTAGGGCTAGGGTTAGGGTTAGGGTTAGGGCTAGGGCTAGGTTTAGGGGTAGGGTTAGGGTTTGGGCCTGGGCTAGGGCTAGGGCTAGGGCTAGGGCTAGGGCCAGGTTTAGGCCTAGGGCTAGTGTTAGGTGTAGGGTTGGGGTTAGAGTTAGGGCTAGCGCTAGGGCTAGGGCTAGGGCTAGGGTTAGGGTTAGGGCTAGGGCTAGGGCTATGGCTA
This sequence comes from Sylvilagus floridanus, assembly GCA_949820135.1. Lineage (NCBI taxonomy): Eukaryota > Metazoa > Chordata > Mammalia > Lagomorpha > Leporidae > Sylvilagus > Sylvilagus floridanus. The sequence goes on from OX463236.1 coordinate 55,071,624, forward strand.
GGGTTAGGGTTAGGTCTAGGGCTAGGGCTAGGGCTAGGGCTAGGGAAAGTTTTAGGGCTAAGGCTAGGGCTAGGGCTAGGGCTAGTGTTAGCGTTAGCGTTAGGGTTAGGGTTAGGTTTAGTGCTAGGGCTAGGGTAGGGTTAGGGCTATGGTTAGTGTTAGGGTTAGTGCTAGGGCTAGGGCTAGGGTTAAGGTTAGGGTTAGGGCTAGGGCTAGTGCTAGGGTTAGGGTTAGGGTTAGGACAAGGGCTAAGGTTAGGGTTAGGGTTAGAACTAGGGCTAGGTCTAGGGCTAGGGCTAGGGCTAGGGTAAGGGTTAGGGTTAGGGCTAGGGCTAGGGTTAGGGTTAGGGTTAGGGCTAGGGCTAGGGTTAGGTCTAGGGTTAGGGTTAGGGTTAGGGCTAGGGCTAGGGCTAGGGCTAGGGCTAGGGCTAGGGCTACTGTTATGGCTAGGATTAGGTTTAGGGTTAGGGTTAGGGTTAGGGCTAGGGTTAGGGTTAGGGTTAGAGCTAGGGCTACGGCTAGGGCTAGGGCTAGGGCTAGGGTTAGGGTTAGGGTTAGGGCTAGGGTTAGGGCTAGGATAGGGTTAGGGTTAGGGCTAGGGCTAGGGTTAGGACTAGGATTATGTTTAGGGTTAGGGTTAGGGTTAGGGTTAGGGCTAGGGCTAGGGCTAGGGCAAGGGCTAGGGCTAGCGTTAGTGTTAGGGTTAGGGATAGGGCTAGGGCTAGGGCCAGGGCTAGGGCTAGGGTTAGCGTTAGGGTTAGGGTTAGGGCTAGGCCTAGGGCCAGGGTTAGGGATAGGATTAGGTTTAGCGTTATGTATAGGGTTAGAGTTAGGGCTAGGGTTAGGGCTAGTGCAAGGGCTAGGGCTAGGGCTAGGACTAGGTCTAGGGCTAGGGTTAGGGTTAGGTTAGGGCTAGGGCTATGGCTAGGGTTGGGGCTACGATTAGGTTTAGGGTTAGGGTTAGGGTGAGGGTTAGGGTTAGGGCTAGGGCTAGGTCTAGGGCTAGGGCTAGGGCAAGGTTTAGGGTTATGGTTAGGGTTAGGGCAAGGGCTAGGGCAAGGGCTATTGCTAGGTCTAGGGCTAGGGCTAGGGTTAGGGTTAGGGTTAGGGCTAGGTCTAGGGCAAGGCCTAGGGCTAGGGCTAAGGCTAGGGCTAGATTTAGTGTTATGGTTAGGGTTATGGCAAGGGCTAGGGCAAGGGCTAGGGCTAGTGCTAGGGCTAGGGTTAGGTTTAGGGCTAGGGCTAGGGTAGGGCTAGGGATAGGTTTAGGGCGAAGGCTAGGGCTAGGGCTAGGGCTAGTGTTAGCGTTAGCGTTAGGGTTAGGGTTGGGTTTAGGGCTAGGGCTAGGTTAGGAGTAGGTCTAGGGTTAGTGTTAGGGTTAGGGTTAGTTCTAGGGCTTGGGATAGGGCTAGGGCTAGGGTTAGGGTTAGGGTTAGGTCTAGGGCTAGTGCTAGGGTTAGGGTTAGGGTTAGGGCTAGGGCTAAGGTTTGGGTTAGGGTTAGAGCTAGGGCTAGGGTAGGGCTAGGGCTAGGGCTAGGGCTAGGGTAAGGGTTAGGGTTAGGGCTAGGGCTAAGGTTAGGGTTAGGGTTAGGGCTAGGGCTAGGGTTAGGTCTAGGGTTAGGGTTAGGGTTAGGGCTAGGGCTAGGGCTAGGGCTAGGGCTAGGGCTAGGGCTAAGGTTAGGGTTATGGTTAGGGCTAGGG
>OX463236.1:55078324-55083324 GCA_949820135.1 Sylvilagus floridanus
TAGGTTTAGGGCGAAGGCTAGGACTAGGGCTAGGGCTAGTATTAGCGTTAGCGTTAGGGTTAGGGTTGGGTTTAGGGCTAGGGCTAGGTTAGGAGTAGGGCTAGGGTTAGTGTTAGGGTTAGGGTTAGTGCTAGGGCTTGGGATAGGGCTAGGGCTAGGGTTAGGGTTAGTTCTAGGGCTAGTGCTAGGGTTAGGGTTAGGGTTAGGGCTAGGGCTAAGGTTTGGGTTAGGGTTAGAGCTAGGGCTAGGGCTAGGGCTAGGGCTAGGTCTAGGGCTAGGGTAAGGGTTAGGGTTAGGGCTAGGGCTAAGGTTAGGGTTAGGGTTAGGGCTAGGGCTAGGGCTAGGTCTAGGGTTAGGTTTGGGTTAGGGTTAGGGCTAGGGCTAGGGCTAGGGCTAGGGCTAGGGTTAGTGTTAGGCTTAGAGTTAGGGCTAGGGCTAGGGCTAGGGTTAGGTTTAGGGTTATGGATAGGGCTAGGGCAAGGGCTAGGTCTAGGGTTAGTGCTAGGGCTAGGTTTAGGTTTAGGGTAAGGGTTAGGGCTATGGCTAGGGCTAGGGCTAGGGCTAGGGTAAGGGTTAGGGTTAGGGCTAGGGCTAGGGTTAGGGTTAGGGTTAGGGCTAGGGCTAGGGTTAGGTCTAGGGTTAGGGTTAGTGTTAGAGCTAGGGCTAGGGCTAGGGCTAGGGCTACTGTTAGGGCTAGGATTAGGTTTAGGGTTAGGGTTAGGTTAGGGTTAGGGTTAGGGCTAGGGTGAGGGTTAGGGTTAGGGCTAGGGCTACGGATAGGGCTAGGGCTAGGGCTAGGGTTAGGGTTAGGGTTAGGGCTGGGGTTAGGGCTAGGGTAGGGTTAGGGTTAGGGCTAGGGCTAGGGCTAGGGTAGGACTAGGATTATGTTTAGGGTTAGGGTTAGGGTTAGGGTTAGGGTTAGGGCTAGTGCTAGGGCTAGGGCTAGGGCTAGGGTAAGGGATAGGGTTAGGGCTAGGGCTAGGGTTAGGGTTAGTGTTACGGCTAGGGCTAGGTTTAGGACTAGGGTTAGGGTTTGGGCTAGGGCTAGGGCTAGGGCTAGGGCTAGGGCCAGGGTTAGGCCTAGGGTTATTGTTAGGTTTAGGGTTAGGGTTAGGGTTAGGGCTAGGGCTAGGGCTAGGGCTATTGCTAGGGCTAGGGTTAGGGTTAGTGCTAGGGCTAGGGCTAGGGCTAGGGTTAGGTTTAGGGCTAGGGCTAGGTTTAGGGCTAGGGTTAGGGTTAGGGTAGGGCTAGGCTAGGGCTAGGGCTAGGGCTACGGCTGGGGTTAGGGTTAGGGTTAGGGTTAGGGTTTGGGCTAGATCTAGGGTTAGGGTAATGGTTGGGGTTCCTGTTAGGGTTAGGGCTAGGGCTAGGGCTAGGGCTAGAGCTAGTGTTATTGTTAGGGTTAGGGCTAGGGCTAGGGCTAGGGCTAAGGTTAGGGTTAGGGTTAGGGTTAGGGCTAGGGCTATTGTTAGATCTAGGATTAGGTTTGGGTTATGGTTAGGGTTAGGGTTAGGGCTAGGGTTAGGGTTAGGGCTAGGGCTAGGGCTACGGCTAGGGCTAGGGCTAGGGCTAGGGTTAGGGTTAGGGTTAGGGGTAGGGTTAGCGTTAGGGTAGGGTTAGGGTTAGGGCTAGGGCTAGGGCCAGGGCTAGGGTTAGGGCTAGGATTATGTTTAGGGTTAGGGTTAGGGTTAGGGTAAGGGCTAGGGCTAGGGCTCTAGCAAGGGCTAGGGCTAGGGTTAGGATTAACGTTAGGGTTAGGGCTAGGGCTAGGGCTAGGGCTAGGGCTAGGGTTAGGGTTAGGGTTACAGTTAAGGCTAGGGGTAGGGCCAGGGTTAGGGATAGGATTAGGTTTAGGGTTATGGTTAGGGTTAGGGTTAGGGCTAGGGTTAGGGCTAGTGCAAGGGCTAGGGCTAGGGCTAGGACTAGGGCTAGGGCTAGGGTTAGGGTTAGGGTTAGGGTTAGGGTTAGGGCTAGAGCTAGGGCTAGGTTTAGGGTTAGGTTTAGGGTTAGGATTAGGGCTAGGGTTAGGGCTAGTGCAAGGGCTAGGGCTAGGGATAGGGCTATGGTTAGGGCTAGGGTTAGGGTTAGTGTTAGGGGTAGGGCTAGAGCTAGGGTTAGGGTTAGTGTTAGGTTTAGGGTTAGGGCTAGGGCTTGGGCTAGGGCTAGGGCTAGGATTAGGGCTAGGGCTAGGGCTAGGGTTAGGGTTAGGGTTAGGGCTAGGGCTAGGTTTAGGGTTAGGGCTAGGGTTATGGTTAATGTTAGGGTTAGGTCTAGGGCTAGGGCTAGGGCTAGTGCTAGGGCTAGGGCTAGGGCTAGGGCTAGGGCTAGGGTTAAGGTTAGGGTTAGGGCTAGGGCTAGTGCTAGTGTTAGGGTTAGGGTTAGGACAAGGGCTAAGGTTAGGGTTAGGGTTAGAGCTAGGGCTAGGTCTAGGGCTAGGGCTAGGGCTAGGGTAAGGGTTAGGGTTAGGGCTAGGGCTAGGGTTAGGGTTAGGGTTAGGGCTAGGGCTAGGGTTAGGTCTAGGTTTAGGGTTAGGGTTAGGGCTAGGGCTAGGGCTAGGGCTAGGGCTAGGGCTAGGGCTACTGTTAGGGCTAGGATTAGGTTTAGGGTTAGGGTTAGGGTTAGGGTTAGGGTTAGGGCTAGGGTTAGGGTTAGGGTTAGGGCTAGGGCTACGTCTAGGGCTAGGGCTAGGGCTAGGGTTAGGGTTAGGGTTAGGGCTAGGGTTAGGGCTAGGGTAGGGTTAGGGTTAGGGCTAGGGCTAGGGCTAGGGTTAGGACTAGGATTATGTTTAGGGTTAGGGTTAGGGTTAGGGTTAGGGCTAGGGCTAGAGCTAGGGCAAGGGCTAGAGCTAGCATTAGGGTTAGGGTTTTTGATAGGGCTAGGGCTAGGGCCAGGGCTAGGGCCAGGGTTAGCGTTAGGGTAGGGTTAGGGCTAGGGCTAGGGCCAGGGTTAGGGATAGGATTAGGTTTAGCGTTATGTATAGGGTTAGAGTTAGGGCTAGGGTTAGGGCTAGTGCAAGGGCTAGGGCTAGGGCTAGGACTAGGGCTAAGGCAAGGGTTAGGGTTAGGTTAGGGCTAGGGCTATGGCTAGGGTTGTGGCTAGGATTAGGTTTAGGGTTAGGGTTAGGGTGAGGGTTAGGGTTAGGGCTAAGGGTAGGTCTAGGGCAAGGGCTAGGGCTAGGGCTAGGTCTAGGGCTAGGGCTAGGGCAAGGTTTAGGGTTATGGTTAGGGTTAGGGCAAGGGCTAGGGCTAGGGCTAAGGCTAGGGCTAGGTTTAGTGTTATGGTTAGGGTTAGGGCAAGGGCTAGGGCAAGGGCTAGGGCTAGTGCTAGGGCTAGGGTTAGGTTTAGGGCTAGGGCTAGGGTAGGGCTAGGGATAGGTTTAGGGCGAAGGCTAGGGCTAGGGCTAGGGCTAGTGTTAGCGTTAGCGTTAGGGTTAGGGTTGGGTTTAGGGCTAGGGCTAGGTTAGGAGTAGGGCTAGGGTTAGTGTTAGGGTTAGGGTTAGTGCTAGGGCTTGGGATAGGGCCTGGGCTAGGGTTAGGGTTAGTGCTAGGGCTAGTGCTAGGGTTAGGGTTAGGGTTAGGGCTAGGGCTAAGGTTTGGGTTAGGGTTAGAGCTAGGGCTAGGGCTAGGGCTAGGGCTAGGGCTAGGGTAAGGGTTAGGGTTAGGGCTAGGGCTAAGGTTAGGGTTAGGGTTAGGGCTAATGCTAGTGTTAGGTCTAGGGTTAGGGTTAGGGTTAGGGCTAGGGCTAGGGCTAGGGCTAGGGCTAGGGCTAAGGTTAGGGTTATGGTTAGGGCTAGGGCTAGGGCTAGGTCTAGGGTTAAGTTTAGGGTTAGGGTTAGGGCTAGGGCTAGGGCTAGGGCTAGGGCTAGGGTTAAGTTTAGGGTTAGGGTTAGGGCTAGGGCTAGGGCTAGGGCTAGGGCTAGGGCTAGGGTTAGTGTTAGGCTTAGAGTTAGGGCTAGGGCTAGGGCTAGGGTTAGGTTTAGGGTTATGGATAGGGCTAGGGCAAGGGCTAGGTAAGGGTTAGTGCTAGGGCTAGGTTTAGGTTTAGGGTAAGGGTTAGGGCTATGGCTAGGGCTAGGGCCAGGGCTAGGGTAAGGGTTAGGGTTAGGGCTAGGGCTAGGGTTAGGGTTAGGGTTAGGGCTAGGGCTAGTGTTAGGTCTAGGGTTAGGGTTAGTGTTAGAGCTAGGGCTAGGGCTAGGGCTAGGGCTACTGTTAGGGCTAGGATTAGGTTTAGGGTTAGGGTTAGGGTTAGGGCTAGGGTGAGGGTTAGGGTTAGGGCTAGGGCTACGGATAGGGCTAGGGCTAGGGCTAGGGTTAGGGTTAGGGTTAGGGCTGGGGTTAGGGCTAGGGTAGGGTTAGGGTTAGGGCTAGGGCTAGGGCTAGGGTAGGACTAGGATTATGTTTAGGGTTAGGGTTAGGGTTAGGGTTAGGGTTAGGGCTAGTGCTAGGGCTAGGGCTAGGGCTAGGGTAAGGTATAGGGTTAGGGCTAGGGCTAGGGTTAGGGTTAGTGTTAGGGCTAGGCCTAGGTTTAGGACTAGGGTTAGGGTTTGGGCTAGGGCTAGGGCTAGGGCTAGGGCTAGGGCTAGGGCCAGGGTTAGGCCTAGGGTTAGTGTTAGGTTTAGGGTTAGGGTTAGGGTTAGGGCTAGGGCTAGGGCTAGGGCTATGGCTAGGGCTAGGTTTAGGGTTAGTGCTAGGGCTAGGGCTAGGGCTAGGGTTAGGTTTAGGGCTAGGGCTAGGTTTAGGGCTAGGGTTAGTGTTAGGGTAGGGCTAGGCTAGGGCTAGGGCTAGGGCTACGGCTAGGGTTAGGGTTAGGGTTAGGGTTAGGGTTTGGGCTAGATCTAGGGTTAGGGTAAGGGTTGGGGTTGCTGTTAGGGTTAGGGCTAGGGCTAGGGCTAGGGCTAGAGCTAGTGTTATTGTTAGGGTTAGGGCTAGGGCTAGGGCTAGGGCTAAGGTTAGGGTTAGGGTTAGGGTTAGGGCTAGGGCTATTGTTAGATCTAGGATTAG